>BPLQ01002278.1:832500-927055 GCA_021605075.1 Caerostris darwini
TCTGTTTAGCACTCGTGTGCACAAGATGACCGTAGAGCGACAAACCAAACCAATCAGGAATCTAGTCGAATCCAGAATTATTAGTATGATTACAATGAATAATAATTATGAATAATTAGTTTCAATCAACTGTAGACAAGTATTGATGTATGGATTACACTATTGTATAACATTGTTAAAGCTATAACAAATTTTATAGCTTTAACAATGTTGTAAACAATATATTAAAAACAATAACAACATCAACAACTTGAGTGAACCCAATTTGTAAAAGGCTCCAAAAACTACAATGACAATTGTTTTGAGAAATCTATCAAATCCATAAATATTAGTATGACTACAGTAAATAATAATTATGAATAATTAATTTCAATCAACTGTAGACAAGTATTGATGTATGGATTGCACTATTGTATAACATTATTAAAGCTATAATAAATTTTATACATAATATATCTTTTATAAAAATGCATTCAGCAAAAGCTATTGTACCTATCTTTGGTTCAAGCATGATTTCCCTCCCTTTCCTTGCCAGATTTCTTACTGAAGCTTTGCACTTGGCATTCTTTTCGAACTACGTTTCGGCTCCCGAAAACCGTAATGAGGTGCATCCAGTATGGAACATCTAAAATAATCGTCCGGAGATCCCTATCCAGATTGCACCCCTTTCCATTTTTTGGAAGGTGGCTGCTCTTTCTCTCCTTTGTTGTTGAGAAGCCTGGAAACAATCCTTACCCGATTGATTCCGCATGTCGAACAGGGTTATCAAGAAAGCATCTTTGGTGAATGGATGATTTTCCTCGCTCCGAAATGATTCCATTAGGGCTTTTCTTTCTCTTTTTTCCTGGCTTGTCACTAAGAGGGTGAGAGGTAATGATGGACGATATGATTTTGCACCATAGTGAGAAAGAGAAGGAATACCGAGCCTAACTGTATTACTGTTATTCTGTGGCAGAAATGTTTTGAATTGTATAACAGAAAACATTAAAAAAAATATTGTATTAAATTAATTTTTAGCAATCGTAGAACTGAGAAATATAAATTAATTGCAGTGATTTTAATCTTTTGTTGAAGTCCACCTCTATCCAAAAATATGCGTACAATAATTTTTTTCATGATTGAAGTGATTTTCAATGAAAGATTAACTATTTATAATTAATTATTCAATAAAGGAAACAATAGTTTTTCTGTATAACTAAAATATTTTGTTTAATTTTTGTATATATTTGTAAATCTATTTTATCCAAGTTATTACTAATTTATTTTATCCAAGTTATTACTAATTTATTTTATCCAAGTTATTACTAATCTATTTTTTTTTATCTATTTTATTACGAATTTCTTTTTTATCTATTTTATTACGAATTTCTTTTTTATCTATTTTATTACTAATTTATTTTTTATCTATTTTATTACTAATTTATTTTTTATCTATTTTATTACTAATTTATTTTTTATCTATTTTATTACTAATTTATTTTTTATCTATTTTATTACTAATTTATTTTTTATCTATTTTATTACTAATTTATTTTTTATCCATTTTATTACCAATTTATTTTTTATCCATTTTATTACCAATTTATTTTTCATCCATTTTATTACCAATTTATTTTTATCGCAGTTATTACTAATTTATTTTTATCGCAGTTATTACTAATTTATTTTTATCGCAGTTATTACTAATTTATTTTTATCGCAGTTATTACTAATTTATTTTTATCGCAGTTATTACTAATTTATTTTTATAGCAGTTATTACTAATTTATTTTTATAGCAGTTATTACTAATTTATTTTTATAGCAGTTATTACCAATTTATTTTTATCGCAGTTATTACCAATTTATTTTATCGCGTTATTACCAATTTATTTTTATCGCAGTTATTACTAATTTATTTTATCGCAGTTATTACCAATTTATTTTTATCGCAGTTATTACCAATTTATTTTTATCGCAGTTATTACCAATTTATTTTTATCGAAGTTATTACAAATTTATTTTTATCGCAAAGTTATTACCAATTTATTTTTATCGCAGTTATTACCAATTTATTTTTATCGCAGTTATTACCAATTTATTTTTATCACAGTTATTACCAATTTATTTTTATCGCAGTTATTACCAATTTATTTTTATCACAGTTATTACCAATTTATTTTTATCGCAGTTATTACTAATTTATTTTATCTAAGTTATTACTATTCAATTTTATTATTATTTTATATCGCTAATAATTGGCATGTAATGGATTAGCATTCCGTATAGTTAGCTCAGAAGTTTGTTTATCATTTAGTAACTGAGTCATTTCTGCCTGAATGATTAGGATACGAACTAAAGGATTAATTAAAACTTTTGTTTTTCATTATGTTTAGCATACTAAACATTGCAAAAAACAAAATAGAATCAATGAATACTTTATTACCCACTGTATATATTAAAACAGTATTAAAATCAAAATATTTTGGAGAGAGAGTGAAACATTCTCATGAAACGTATTAAAACCAAATACGTTGATTGTGACATGACTGATTTTGACTACGTAGACATACGTTGTCAGTATAGACACTGTAGACGTTGTAGACATAGCGTTTTCACTACGATTAGACATATGTTGATGACTGATTTTCTGATAACGTGGGGATTGAGAAAATTTAATTAGTATTGAATTCATGATCTACATTTATCATTGTAAATTGCGTCCTTGTGTTTTTATAGAGTTTATTAATAATTATGCTTAAGTGATATGAATTAAGTATTATTGCATAGTTCGAAAAAAAGAAAAATGTTTTGGAGTTAAAAATTTTTTTAAATCGAAGTACCCAAAACATGATCGAGCACTGTGTTATTCAATTTCACTTTAATAAAAAAAATATTTTGCAACCTTTTTTTACGTATAGAACAAAGTTGTTAACGAAAGAATTAGTTTACATTAATTTTTATGTTAAATAACGTCAATTTTTAGCAGTGTATTTTATTAAGAATGTTCTCTTTCCAATTTATCAAAAAGGATATTTAAATTTGTATTCCTTTAAGAAATTAAAATTCTTATATAGTTGTTGGTTTCAAAAATGCAAGAATGTAAAAAAAAAAAAAAAAAAAAAAAAAAAAAAAAAAAAAATCTAATTAAAATTAAACTGTAATGGTGCTTATGAACATGATTATCATGAATAAATGTAATCTAAACTAATTCAAAAGCTTTGAATAAAATTAGCCGATTTTAAGCGTAGAAACGTCATTCATTCCGTTTAACCACTCGCCGTTCTGTTCGTTCGGGAGACAATCCTATTGTGTCCTTTTAACTGACAAACTTCCGGGTCTTGATCAACAATCTTCTTTCTTTGTGGAATTGATCAGACAACTCTTACTGAGTTGTCTTATCAATCCACAAAGAAACTTAGGGATCTTTGAGCTTCTCTTAAGTCTGTCTTCTACATAAAAGAGAAGGGTTGCTTTGACCAATTTGTTGCCCATCAAATACGGTGGAATCCTACCACATCTGACGTTGCGGCGCTCGCTTAAGACCGGTTTTGCGAAATGCTGTACCACTTCGGTAGCCATCTATGGCCACATTCTTTATATTCATTTTGAGTTATTTGTTAAAAAGGTTAAGTACTAATTTGAATTACCATTGTTTCTTCTAAATGCATTAATTTTTTATTTGATTCTCTCTCATTAATATTTATATTGTAAAGAAAGGTTACTTTATCGTAAACTTTTTATTTAAAATTTTTGGATCTCTTAATAATAGAGATAGAAATAATAATAAAAAAAAATGTCTTTCATAAGTGTATCTTAAAGAAAATTGGTGGATTTGGAAGGGGGAAAAATCAAAATGCCTTCTCAAGAAGAAAAAAAAATCGGCATGAATCTATATCTAAGATGTGTTCTTTCGTTTAAGAAATTCCGTTAAATAATCATCAATACATATTGAAGGCATAAACAATTAACATCAATATATTTTAATTGCATACTTTTGAGTTAAAAAATTAGAAATTTCATTTCTTATTTAACCATGTGATGGGGTAACAAACAATAAGTATTCTTTTTATCCACTTCTTAGTATATTCTAGCACCTTATCAATTATGTGGTTGAAGGAGAAAGAAAAGGGGACCTCCTATTTTTTTTTTTTTTTTCCTATGTCGGGGCGAAAGCCACATCGGCCACGAGCCCTCTGGCAGCCCAATAAAAACCAGCCAGCTTTTGTCATAAAAGTTGTCTGGAGAACATTTCATAAAAGCTTAGGGCAGCTTGTCAAATGTGTAAAATCCATAAAAAAATGTCTGAGTGAACATAGGAATATTGACCATAGCAGAATAGTCTTGAATTCGCAATATTTAGGGCTGGACAGGCCACCTGCATTCCAGAAAAGGGCAGAGAATGGGCTGTGTTTTTAGCAGCGTTCCGGCCCTGAAAAGGACTTTTTTTGCGTTTAATGACAGCCATAATTACTACTGGGCTGCAGTGACGAACTCGTGTCTCGTTCGGTTACCAAAAGGCGTTCCAAGGGGCGTCACGTGGAGGCTAAACATCCCCTTCCCCCTTGGAGGCCTTCCTAGAGAGCAACTTTAGAAAAATTGGCCAGCATTTTGACCGCAGAATGAAACGAAATTAAAATTCAGCATGGCTTGTAAAGGTATGGTTAAAACCTTCTTCAGTTTACCTGCTTAAAAGAGTATAATAAAACAGTTCGAATTTCGAACTTGGAATTCTTTCAGATTTTTACTTTTGCTAGTTCTGCAGCCGATTATGTAAAGATGAAGTCATAAAATTATTGAATGAAGAAGTTTTTCTACCATGTTTATTATTATAATTCATTACATGTTTTGTGATAATTTTTCATATTTAATTTCGTTCACACGCATAACAGTTCATAACTATCTTATATGTTCAAGTTTTCTTTCTTTGTGAGTTGACTCTATATGGATTAAAATAAGTATTCGAATTATTCTTTTTTTTGTGAGTGGACTGTATATGGATTAAAATAACTATTTGAATTATGATTTTTTTTTTGTGAGTTGATTGTGTATGGATTAAAATAACTATTCGAATTATTCTTTCTTTGTGAGTTGACTCTATAAGGATTAAAATACCTATTCGAATTATGAAACTCAATGCAGAAATATACCAGAAATCTGTTTTTGTTTTTAATTAAAAAAAAAACTGTTCTTGATTGTTGAAAATTAATCATAAATCTGTGATTGTAAATTGTCGTATTATTGTAAATTGTCACTGATTTTTTTTAAACATTTTAATCGTTCTTATAATTATACTATATTCTTTTCTAATTTTGCATCTGAATTTATCAAAAAGAATTTTGATTAAAAGATTTGATTATCTTTTATCAAATAGTTTTTAAGGCACTAAAACAACAATAAGAAATACTAGAGTGAAACAGCAAAAATAAGATAAAATATTTCAAAATGATCTTCTAAGAAACATTTTTGAAGTATACTACATCACGAAATAGTTTAGTAAAACTTTTACTCAGTGGTAGGCTTACCTTTTAAAAGTTATTATCTTTTGTCAAAATCCATTCTTGAATACACGTTAAGAAAAAATTAAGTAAAAAGCTATTGAAGCAGGCTTTAATTTAAGAACTTGTCATATATTTTTTATATGTTGAATATGTAGCATTTTTTTTCAACTCATACAAAAGCAATAATTTACGTGTGGGTAATTAAGAGATTAAACTAAAAAAAAAAAAAAATCCATGTAATTAAACGTAGCTAAGAAACTGAGCGAACCGTAGATTTTTTTTGCCATGCTTGAGTTTCTTATGACTTAAATAATAGAATCTAAAAACTTAAGAACTGAGAAGAGAGAGAAAGAGGAAAAAAAAAAAATCGTGCACATGCCTAGTTACAAATTCTTTGAATTATTTTTTAATATATTTACGGGCTGTTGTAACAATTCTGATTTCTTTATTTCTGTCTTATCTACTCCATAATCAATTTTAATAACACAAAATTGTTTTTTAAATAACCTATTTAATTCAAATCTTGAAAGTTTCAGTTGTAAACAACTATCGAAAATTATGCTATAATTATAGCCTACCACTATGCATTAAAGCGGTTTGATGGCCAAGTGGCAAGTGCTCAGGTCTTTGGTATCATAGGCGTCAGATTCGAATCCTGGCTGTGGCATGGATGTTTGCTAGTGATTCTAAATCAATTTTAAACTGTAGGTCCCGGTCTAATTAGCCCTAGTATGAAAAAAAAAAAAGATCGTAGAGCGACAACGAAACCATTATTCATTAAAGATGTTTTCATCACATTTTTATGTGTTCAAAACACCGTGTGCTCCAAATTTCAATGTACACATGAGTTTACTAATTTTTTAATAAATGAAAGCACACATTCGTATTTTCAGATGATCGTATAGTTAAATTCATGTTCTTCAGTTATTGCTGTATGTCTGATATGCACGCCTTCATTTTAATACCGCTTACAAATGTATGAAAATGATACCCTTTTTCCATTATGTCGCAAGATTTTTTTCATTCTATTCCTATGCTCGCCTGTGGCTGTTCAGTCATACAACGTCGAGTCTCCCAGTAGCTTGAAGTAATGTCATGAAACATATCGATAAGTTTAGTGCAGTTCTGCAGGTGATCGTCATCCATATTGGCGATCCGACATAATGGGCAGATCCCAACCGAAGCCGAACCAATGCGGTGGAGGTGTGTCTGCATGTAGTCAAAGTCGATTGTCAGGCGGAAGCAAGTGCATAGGAATATTTCCCCCCTGTGGAAAGGTATTTTCCCTTTTTGTTGCCGCTCAAGTTCTTGAGGCTTTTGCTGGTGAAGTTGTCAAAGGCTGCAGTGATATGGTTGCACGCGGTCGCCCTGAGTGTCAGTGGAAACTCCGACTGGCTGGATTTAGCCCCACGATTCGCCATGACATCGGCTCTCTCATTACCAGGGACTCCCACAAATAATTAGGAATGAAATGTAGAGCCCAGCAGCTGGTGGGCTCGCTGCCTTTAGAGGAAATGTTTTTATCGTAGAAAATTATTCCAAAATTCCGTCTTTCGCTGATGTGCGTGTTAAATTCGGCATGAAATTCATAACAAGAAATAAGCCAATTAAAATAACTGAGTTTTAGTAAATAAATTAGAGCTATAACAAATGTCGAAGTGGTAGATCTAAAGTTGAAGAAAATTAAGGATCTAGATTTAACATCCCTAAATTGTACAATATTTTTTGGTAATTTTAATATTGCTGAATTAATTATTTTATAATATCTCAACTAACTTCTGTTGCATCGATTGGCTATAATTATTGAATGGTGGCATATTCTAACAATTAGTGCACGTGGTTGATGTTTTTATAATATAGTAATTAATATTTGCTCCCTTATTTAAGGAACGAAGTGGATTATTACACAATTAAAAGTTCTGATTACGATATTTTGAATAGATTTTACAATTTGTGGTATTATGAAAGTTGTTATAACTACAGTCTTTCGAAATGTATTCCAGTCCATTAAAAAAAGCTTGTTTATACATAATAAATAAAAAAAAATCATATGCTGATTTAAGGTTTTTAATGATATTAAAACAATATTAATTCAGAAATGAATTAATATAAATGCTATAATATCCTTAAATTATATTGCTGTTATCATGAATATCATCTTATCTTCAATGACATATAAATTATAGAGAGTTTATTATTTTTCCCTTCATCCAAAAGTAGTGACCTCAATACGGTTTGGTTTTAGCAATGGATTTAGTAGATATGAGAAATTTACTTTTATAGATATTACTTTAATTCCTGAAGATATACATTATTAACACTACTGCATACATTATTATTCGTATTAAATAATATTACTATTAAAGGTATACATTATTTTTCGTAGTAAATAATTCTCCTGTAGATTAAATTTTTTTTCTAGTTAGAATACTAGTCAGTTAATATTATTCTAGGTAGTTCAATGCCATATGAATCACAAAGAGTTAAAATATTATTTTTCCCTGAAACCAAAAATGGCGACCTCAGTAGGGTTTGGTGTTAGAGATGGATTTAGTTGTTCCGCGGCTGGCGATCAGGAATAGATAGAATGTAAGCAATCTGGTCCTTCTCTGATCTACTGAAGTATTCGAAAGTCCATTTGCGGAATTTATTTCTTTTGGGAAACGACTTTCCTCTCCCTAACGTTCATTCCTTCGGATTCCTCCCCATTTGTTTCTGCCAACTACTTGAGCTGGGAAAAGAGGGCCTGTTTCTACGTTTGAGATCTTAATACGAATATCAAAGTATTGGGATATAAGAAACTTTCACTACATGTGTTGATTTGATTTAGAGAGATTTATTGATATGGATGGTGAGATGGATGATCTTTTCTGGTATTGTTAGACGGTTGTGTTGTAAGTGTTAAGGAATCTTGTTTTAGAAGATAAATTATCTGATAAAATAGGGACCTTTACTATCACTTTCTGATCACATTTTTAAAATGTGTTGAAAAAGTATTCATCTGCACAAATTGAAATTTAGAAATATTTTAGAATCTGTTTTTAAATAATTGTTATAATAAACATTTAGTGTTTTGATAAGTTATATGCCAACAAATTGCATAAATCTCAGTAAATATTAGCATTTTTTAAAAACAAAATTGATAAATCTTTTTTAAACCTGCAGTTTATCTGTTTTTGATTCAACATGAGAAATTTTCTTGATGACCTTCTGAGAGGTATGCTTTTATCGATTTCATATACAATGTTCTGAAGATATACATTATTAACGCTACTGCTGAAGGATTTCGTACGAAATAATTTTCCAATAGATTAAATAATTTTTCTAGTTTGAATAATTTTAGTTAGAAAAAGTTTTAAATGATTCTTACATAGAATATTCGTCTATTATTTAATATTAAGCTGAGCAGATAAGTATTTCCGTTTTCAAAATTCTGACTAAATTTATTGAATTTTATAATAATTGACTTTACAGTTCATTAACTCTGCTCAATTTACTATATAATTTATCTATTTTATCAATATCTTTTTAATTTAAATAAAGTTATTCATAGCAAATCAGAAGATCATTTCAAACAGTCATTTAGGCGATGATACAATTTTATTTAGCAGAGCATTGTAAGCTTTCTCTCTAGTCAATTAACCTACGATTAAAGCTGCTCACTTCTAGGAAGGCATTTTAATATAGCACAAATTGTATAAACGCCCTGTAAATATTAGCATTTTTTTAAACCTACAGTTTATCTGTTTTTGATTCAAAATGAAGAACATTTTCTTGGTGATATTCTGAGAAGTATACTTTTATGGACTTCGTATACAATATATAGGATATAGTATACAATATCCTGAAGCTATATACACTGAAGTGACAAAAGTCATGGGATACCTCTTAATATCGTGTCGGCCCTCCTTTCGCCCGGCGAAGTGCAGCAACTCGACGTGGCATGGACTCAACAAGTCGTTGGAAGTCGTCTGCAGGAATATTGAGCCATGCTGTCTCGATAGACGTCCATAATAGTGAAAGCGTTGATGGTGCAGGATTTTGGGCACGAACAGACCTCTCGATGATGTCCCATAAATGCTCGATGGAATTCATGTCGGGCGATCTAGGTGGCCAGATCATTCGTTGGAATTGTCCAGAATGTTCTTCAAACCAATCGCGAACAGTTGTGGCCCGGTGACATGGCGCATTGTCATCCATAAAAATCCCATCGTTGTTTGGGTACATGAAGTCCATGAATGGCTGCAAGTGATCTCCAAGTAGCTGAACATAAGCATTTCCAGTCAATGTTCGGTCCAGTCGCACCAGAGGACCAAGTCCATGCCATGAAAAAACAGCCCACACCATTACGGAGCCACCACCAGCTTGAACAGTGCCTTGCTGACAGTTTGGGTCCATGGCTTCGTGGGGTCTGCGCCACACTCGAAACCTACCATCAGCTCTTACCAACTGAAATCGTGACTCATCGGACCAGGCCACGGTTTTCCATTCATCTAGGGACCAACCGATATGCTCACGTGCCCACGAGAGTCGCTGCAAGCGATGTCGTTCTGTCAGTAAAGGCACTCGAGTCAGTCTTCTGCTGGAATAGCCCAAGAAAGCCAAATTTCTCCGCACAGTTCTAACAGACAAGTCGCTTGTACGTCCCACATTGATTTCTGCGGTTATTTGACGCAGTGTTGCTTGTCTGTTAGAATTTACGACTCTTTGCAGACGTCGCCGGTCTCGGTCGATAAGTGCAGGCGGTCGACCCCTGCGCTGTCCATGGTGGGATGTTATGCCTGAAATTTCATACTCTCGGCACACTCTTGACACAGTGGATCTGGGAATGTTGAATTCCCTAACGATTTCCGAAATGGCATGACCCATGCGTCTAGCTCCAACTAACATTCCGCGTTCAAAGTCTGTTAATTCCCGTCGTGCGGTCATCATCACGTCAAAACCTCTTCACATGAATAACTTGAACAGAAATGAAAGCTCTGCGAAAGCACTGTGCATTTATACCTATTCTACGCGATGCTACTGCCATCTGAAAATTTGCATATTGCTATCCCATGACTTTTGTCACTTCAGTGTACAATGGTATACAATATCAATATCCCGATACAATGTCCTTATACATACATATATATATATATATATATATATATACAATATCCTGAAGATACAATATACATATCCTGAATACAATATCATACAATATATATACAATATCCTGAAGATATACATTATTAACACTACTGTTGAAGGATTTTGTAGTAAATAAATCTCCAATAGATTAAAAAAATTTCTAATTAGAATAATTTTAATCAGAAAAAGTTTAAAATGATTCCTGCATACAATATTCATCTACAATTTAATATTAAACTGAGCAGATACATATTTTGGACTTGCAATATATACTTTCTTTAAATCATTATATATATAAGAATACTTGAAAAGGGAAAAGATTTTACTACTTTTCAATTCTGATTAAAATTATTGAATTGAAACATTTTATAATAATTGTGTTTACAGGTCAATTAACTCTTCTCAATTCACTATACTTATCTATTTAATTTAAATAAAGTTATTCATGGCAATCAGTAGCTCGTTTCAAACAGTCATCTAGGTGATGATACAATTTTATTCAGCAGAACATTGTAAGCATTCTCTCTAGCCAATTAACCTACTGCTCAGTTCTAGGTAGATACTTTAATATAGTAACGTTTCACGAACGCTTCAAAGCATACGTGTTCATCAGTATGCTTTTAATGGACTTGGCTGGCGTAAATTCCTGAGGGTATACGTTATTAACACTACTGCTGCGTAATTTAATATGTGTGTTGCACGCCAGGTTAGCTTTCATTGATGTTTTCAGTTTAGTCCTTTAATTTTAAATGCTAAAGTTTCCTTAATAAAGTGTCTAATTAAGTACATTAGCACAAATAATGGGAATTAGCTTTAATAGAGGAAAGAGATGCCAAAACAATTTGTCTTTTAATATTTTGATTAATTTACGTTACATTTAAATTTTTATACTTGTTTAAATTTGTTACAAATTAGATCTGGTAAGATAATGAATAAAAAAAATATTAATTGTAAGCAATTTTTAATCTAATTGCTGAATTTATTAATGACTTACTTTAAATAATTTAATTTGAACTATTTTACCCTTAAAACCATGATCTGTTAAAACCATGATCCACGGTTTTGTTATTTTATTTGACTATTTTCGGAGTCTTTAGAGGATGGGGGTTGGGTTGCTTAATATTTCTTTGTTACGCATGTGGACCATTTTCTTTTAAAAATCATCAGAAAAGTATTGCTTTATTACTAAATTCCTTGCTACCGATTTCTTTATTACTTTACTTATTATTTTTTTTATTGCTTTATTACCAGAATGAGCAGCAGAATACCCACAATAAACTAAAATGTTAGATTTATTCCATTGAATGGAAAAAAAAAAAAAAAAAAAATTTAATATTTTAAATTTTGTCGATAACAAATATTTGATATAGTATTAACATATTCTTAAATTTATCAAAAATGGTATGATATGCAATTATTTAATTATTTAACAAATAACTTAAATTACATTTTGTTTCTTCATATTAGCTAATTAATAATTTTAATTACTAAATTTTGAGTTTACAATAATAACATTTTCAAAATCATGTCTAACGAGATTGCAGACCGAAAATGGTAAAAAAAATATACAAATGATTCATTTACAGTAACGAAGAACAAATTTGAATAAATTTCAAATTTTCGCTTAATGTCTTATATATATATATATATATATAGTCTGAGTAAAAACTTTAAGGCCAGTAAAAATTTTTGAGAAAATGAAATAAAAGGGATTCAAATAATATTAATTATTAAAGTTCATTGATAAGAAATAAATGCTATAAACATAATTTGTAAATACATAATTATGAGAAGCATGTGGTTATTTACAAAGTTAGTATTTCTGCCTGAGTAGAAACTTTAAGGCCACCAGTCATTTTTTAAAAATAAATATAATACAATCGTGTAATTACCATTGCAACTACTAGCTTGTGACAACGCTGCAATTTTCATATTTGTCATACGTTTCTTCGAAGTATTGGTGATCTTTGTGAAGATGGCGAAGGGTAAAAAGTTAACTGATCGTGAAAGAGGACAAATCGAAGCTTGGCCTTCAACAGGAATGAGTAGTCGTGCTATTGCGATAAAGATAGGAAGATCAAAGACTGTAGTCAACAATTTTTTAAAATTGAAAGACAATTATGGTAAAAAGAATACTGGGGGAAGACCTAAAGCTTTGTCCTCGTGGGATGAAAGAAGAGTTTGCCAACTTGCATCTACTGGAAAGTACTCAACCAGGAAACTGATTCCGACGACAGGTTTAAAAGTTTGTCAAAAAACGATTTATAACACAATTAGAAGGTCTGGAAGGTAAACTTATACAGCAAAATTGACTAAGCCTCAGTTACTGCAGACACAAAATAGAGCGTTTGAACTTTGGCCAGAAAGTCATGACCTGGGACAATGGATAGAAATTATTTTTTCTGACGAAAAAAATGGAATTTGGATGGACCAGATGGCTGGAATTTCTACTGGTATGATATAAGAAATGAAAAAGAAATATTCTCCAAGCGCCAATTAGGTGGAGGGTCTGTCATGACTTGGGGCTGTTTTTCTTACAATGGTGTGGGCTAAATTGCATTCGTTTCAGGTAGAATGAATTCATAAGGATACCAAAATGTCCTAACAAATAATCTTTTGCCAAATGCTGAATGTCTTGCTGGAGAAAATTGGAAATATCAGCAAGACAATGCGCCGATCCATTCGAGTAACAGCACAAAAAATTGGTTCCAAGTCAACAATGTTGAATCACCTGACCTCAACTCAATCGAGAACCTTTGGGCTGACTTAGCAAGAAGAGTTTATGCAAATGGGAGACATTTTACATCAACAACAGAGCTGAAATCTACTATCGAAGATGAATGGTATAAAACCGACCCCACCCTTTGTCAAAAATTCGTTTCATCCATGAAAACAAGAATATTTGAAGTAATTCGAAGTAATGGCTCCTACACAACCTTCTAAGAATTTGTAATTTTTTTCTTATATGTTATTTTCTATGTTGGCCTTAAAGTGTTTACTCAGGCTCAAATATTCATCTGTGTGTTCTGTAATATTTTCTAATAATAAAATATTTGCAAATTAATTTTTCTACTTTTTTTACTTTTATTTAAGCTCAATAATTATCAATCAAATGGTATTTCAATTCCTCAGTTTAAATGTTTCCATTTTCTCAAAAATGTCTACTGGCCTTAAAGTTTTTACTCAGACTGTATATATAAAAGAACGTTTTTCTCAATTTTTACATTAATTCTAATTTTTGTTCGGAGATCATAGCGCTGTTCATTTATATAAGAAAATCATCTTCTATTGAAAAATACAGCAATAAATGAGTAACTCAATTTTGTTATTTTCCATGTGGGCAAATGCAAATTGCATATTTACACGTTACTTTTAAACAATTTTCACCATGAGTTATTTACCGTTGTCATGGTGTATTTTAAATTACAAATAAGTCTAAAGACAGTTAAAAATATCCCAACCTATCTCCAGAAATGCACCCTAATTCCCCAAACTGAAGATCTGTCAATACCATTTCATCTGAAACAAATGGAAATAAATGACAATCTGAACTTTGAAGAGAATATGAATGCTATCATAATTAAAATGATGAGCGTTTCTATATTTCCGATAATTTATAAATACAAGAAGACTTGAGTAATTTAATACAAAATCTTAAAATTTTGCTCTCCTCCCAAATGTAGAATCCTACGAGTTAGAGATGACGGTGGATTAGATTTCACTAAAAAAGGGGAATTTTTTTGATCACGAAAGTAATATATCTTTCTATATAATAGCCTTGAATTGTCAAAGATTTCATAGATTTTTTCTTTCAAGAAGATATAGCATGCTCGAATTGTAGTATGCAGGTCGGGCAAAATTAATTGTAACTGGGTGTGGTTGGGTTGAAATATTTGAGGCACAGGTTGAGGAACACAAAACTTTATTTTGCACAAACACCAAACTCATACAATTACAGACAATATTTAACACATTTAAAGACATATAATTATAGATTCGTGGAAGAATTCCACTTCTAAGCCGTAAACCCAATGATTTTGGGACTGATGGCGCCATCTACTGGCGAGTCAGTCAACTGATCAAACTCTACCTATTGTGTATAATTATTTCGTTTAATCTTAATTCCTTTTGTTTTATTTTACTTTTATCTTAAAATTCTCATTTTAACTTTAACCTTTTTATTTTTGGGCATCGTCAACGGACTCTTAATTGTACCGATAGCTTTAGCTTTTTCGATCTCCTGCTTTAATTGTTCTCAAGGAGATGTTTTTCCTAAATTTTAAATTCATTTATTTATTTTTAATTATTTCTATTCATTAATGTAAGAAACTACAATTTATGCTAATGTCTTAATTAATTTAAGATGTGGAGGTTTTGTGATTCTTAAAACCACCAAGGAACTCCGTAACCGATACGCCCGTTGCCTAGCTGTCTTTCACCCCGGGTAGAAATTCAGTAATATCCGCGATCGAATTGCGCTCTTCCTATTGGCCGAAAATTTCGGTGGCTAAAAAGTATGTAAACTTAGCGGATAACCGGCCAAAAAAAACTAAAAAAATATGCTTTTAGAGTTAATCAGACTAAAAAGTAAAAAATAAATTAATAGTTTAAAAAAACTAAAAAATACGCTTTTAGAGTTAATCAATCTAAAAAGTAAAAAATAATTGTTAACATAAGAATAAAATGACTGACGAGAAAATGAATGTCACTGTTCTAAAAGCGTGGGGTGCTTTGTATGACATTTTTAAATTAACTCTGCATTTCGGAATGAAACTAGTGAAAAATTATAACGATTGATATCAAGCACACCACGCTTTTAGAACAGTGACATTCATTTTCTCGTCAGTCATTTTATTCTTATGTTAACAATTATTTTTTACTTTTTAGATTGATTAACTCTAAAAGCGTATTTTTTAGTTTTTTTAAACTATTAATTTATTAGCATGTGTTACCAATATAAAAGGAACATGGAAATATTTCAGACAAGATATATGAAAACTGACTGACGAGATGACTAAGATAAAAAACGTAAGATAAAAAGAAACCGGTTTATTTTGAAAAAATGAAGAGTGATCGCTATACAGCTCGGTTTACAATATGTCTAAATACAAATTTTTTTATTTATTGTGAGAGTGGGAGAAACAGTTGATAAAAGCATTTTGAAATGAAGGTACATTTCCGTGTATCAGTACAGAAATTCTGAATTTATCTTTAACTGATCTAAAAAAAAAAATCTATCTTTCCTAGCAAATATTTGATGAAAACATTTGTGAAAGCCTTAGAAATAAATGGAAAAAATATATATTTTTATTTTAAATAAGTCTTGTAAAATTAGAAAAGAAATTTTCGTAGGACAGTAAGTTAGAAAACTAATGAAAGATTACTATTTTGTAGGAAATTGAGTTACAGAAAAGTAAGGTTGTGCTTACTTTACAGATTGTAGAAAAAAAAGATAAATTATGATATTTTTTTTCTGATTTTGATTTAATTGTCCCTAAAATGTTCTTGTATGATGGGGAAAAATAGTTTTGATTTTCAAATTTAACTTGGAAAAATACAATAAAAGTCAGATAAAGGTTTTGGGGCAAAAATCAAAAAAAACTTTTTATTTTTGTAGAATAGTGCAATCAACCTTTTTGACATACTTTAACAGAATTGGCAGTCAACTTTTTAGAATTTTTTTTTTATTAGAAATGAAAAAAAATCATGATGAGCTAAGAAAAATCCTGATGCGATTTTTGATTGATTTAAATCTCAGTTTTTTTTTTTTTTAAAAATAGAAAATGGCTATAAAATTGAGAAATCAATTAATCTATATGGTAAAGTCTCATATGTAACTTACTACTGTGCCCCAAAAGTAAGACCAATTATTATTTTTTAAAAAACTCTTTATTCTTCCAAATTTATTTCATCGCCTTCAAAGTCATCCCCTCCGGCCCAATGCACTGATGCCAACTTTTTTCCAATCCTCAATGCATGCTAAAAATCATCGCAGGAATGGCCTTCAAAGCCCGCGGCGATTCACGTTGAATCTCTTCAGTCGACTCAGGAAGGTGTTCCCGGAGTTGTCTTGTGAGTTTAGGGAATAGCCAGAAGTCGCACGGTGTGAATACGGTGGTTGTGGAATGATACGGGTTTCATTTTTGGCGAAAAAGTCACGAAGAATCAATGCAGTGTGAGCTGGCGCGTTCAATGTTTTCAGTACCAATCGAGATTTGACGCTATTGAGGCCCAAAATGGAATGGACCGATCCTTTTGAAATTCAAACATCATCAACAAAGTCTCTAATTGTAAATCGACTGATTTCAAGCACCAAATCTTTAATTTTTTGGATGTGAGCTTCATCGGTTGAAGTTGGTGGTCGACCAGAGGGCTCTTCGTCTTCAATGCTTTCTCTGTCTTCTTTGAACTGTTTTTACCACTTCCCAAACATTCCTTTCCGATATAGGAATGCTCACCGAATGCCTTCTGCAACATTCTATACGTTTCGGAAACAAAATTTAATGCAAGTTCTTTGCTAAATTAATTCAGAGATTTCAAAAATCGCCGGAAATCGCGTCTTACAAAGCCAAGCGTAACTCAAATACTACTGGATATTTTGACAACGAATTTCACATAGATGTCAAGGACAGTTCCAGCAACCTAAAAAAAAAAAAAAAAAAAAATGAAATTCCATAAGCTCCGGGAATTTTAAATTGAAAATTGGTCTTACTTTCGGGACATAGTAGTACATGAATAATACTGTTAACCAAAAAATTGAAATCATATTTTGTAATGAGGCTCCCGGTTTGTAAACATGTGAGAACTGTTCAGATAAATTCATAATTAAAACTAATTACTTAAAATTGGAATTATTTTTTAAAAATTTGCTTTAAAAATACATGGATAATCATGGTATATTTTGAATCATTATGATGGGCCAAAAGGAAAAGCTGTCGAGTGTCCGTGTTCCAAGTTTTCAGAAAATGACAGCCGAAATGATTCGAATCGGTCCATTTCTCCACCGGAATGTTCGGGTGAATAGCCCGCCATAAAAGTGATAACAGTATTTAATGTTCGCCCCACAAATCATTACTCCCAGTCAATGGCGGCAGTAACATTTCTTTGCCATGCAGTGTTTCCACTGAAAGATACTACACGGGATGTCGGAATTTCATTTTACAGAACTTTTCTTGCTTTAGTTGAAATGTTACTATCAGTTCGAAATCTCATGATGTGTTAAGTTTTTGGACTGAAATGATAAAATATACTTTTGCGATAAAGTTTTATTAGGAAATGGTTTATGGCTGGATTTTCCATATCAGAGTAGGTTTGTTGCTCTGATAAAAAAAGTAAATGGTCGTTGATGTAACATGTTGAAACGAAATAAGAACAATTGGAAACTTTGTAATCTATTTTAGTTATTTAAACACGTTATCTTTCATTAACTTTTGTAACGATTTAAAAAGGCATGTACAGCTGACATTTTCTTTTTTTTTTTTTGTTATTGTCTGTCAATATTTTTGGGACTCGCTTGCTATAAAGTTTATATAAGAAAGGAATTATCTTTCATTTTACCATTCCCATTTTCAACAAGTTTGCTGGTATCAATGCTTGCTAATCATCACTTTTGAAAGCATAGTTTTCTTCAGTCATTATTCATGAAATTCTGCAACAATGTCCCCTCTTGCATCAAAAAGAAAACAATTGATCGTACCGCATATACAACAGCCCTTGTAATTGCACGAAATCCTACAATATTGAACTGACGATTGTATATATCACGTTCTCAAAATAGGTGAACTAGATCATTGATGTTTTTTTTCCCTTCTAATGCAGCTGGCAAATAGACCGTGATCTTCGCCATAAGGGCTGCACCGATGTTACTCACTTTACATTAAATTTGATGGTAAGCCACGGACGCGGAGTAACAATGCTCCCGCAGCGCTCTACGATCCTATTAGGACCGGGACCTACGGCTGAAAGTGGATTCCGAACCACTACAAACACCCATGGCAAAGCCGGGATTTGAACCCGATATCTGTGGTATCGAACGCCAGAGCGCTAGCCATCGGGTCGTCAGGCAATAATGATGTAATATGTTGAAACAAAATAAGAACTATCTGAAACTTTGGAATATATTTTATTTATTTAAACACATCTTTAATTAACTTTCGTAACTTTTCAAAAATCTATGTCTAGCTGACATTCTTTCTTTTTTTTGTGATTGTCTGTTAACAGTTTTAGGACTCGCCTTATCTAAAGTTTCATATATAAAAAAAAAGAATCACGAAGGAATTATCACGTTTTTCAATACGTTTGTTTGTATTAATGCTTTCTAATGATCTCTTTTTTAACACAATTTCCATCACTCATTATTGCATTATGTAAGATGACTTGCCATTCTTCAGGAAATTCTGCAACAGTATAGCATGAAAAAGAAAATAATTGATCATAGCATATCACGTTCACAAAACATGTGTCTGTTATAAATGTGATTTAACTAGTTTTGTCACTTAGAAGTTAATAGATGTTAAATAGATGTCGATAAATGTAATTTCACTAGTTCATTTAGAAGTTATAAAAAGCTGTTCTTTTCTTAAAAATACTTCCCATTTTTTTTTTTTTCAAAAATGAAGCTTTGCTAACTGAAAATTTTTCTCAAACTGATTTTTTTTATCCCTATTACGAAATCTGTCACTGTTTAATATAATTCCAGATTCATTGTAGATACTTTTGTGCTGTCGCACTACGCAAAACAAAAACTCATTTAACTAAGTAATAGAAATTGTAATTTTTGGATATAATATTGCTAAAGCTTAGATAATGGAAAGATAAAAATTTATTTAAAGAGTATTTAGATCAATTTAAAACACATTTTTAAAAATATTTATGCGTAATATTGTGAAATAATATAAAAATACTTTGATACAACATAATTGGTAATATAGATGTTAATGAATAGTAACTGATAAATGAACGTAATTGATAGATATAAATTCTCAATTTTCTGTTACAATGCAGTTCAGGTTAATTATTTTATTAAGGCAATCATCATCTTTCAGGCATCTTGCAAAAATAAACTAAATTTTATCATTGGAGTTATTGTTTCTTTGGATAAAGTCATTTCTAATCTCTGAAATATACCTAGGGGATTCCTCAACAACTTAAGCAGGTGTCCTTGGCATTCAAAAACAGAAACTAAAATTTTTGATTTTGATTTATTTGGATTTGTGGGTTATGGAAAATTATGAATTATCTGGATTGTTATAATTGTGATCGAGATTGTGATTTTGTGGGATGAGAAAACCAGAATTAATTCTTTTAAAAAGTGATTTTCTTAAATGATCTTAACTCTGTTTTTAATATGATTAATGATGTATATTTTTCAATGAAAAGATCACTCAATGTATAATGTTCAATTTATCTAATTATATAAAATCTTTAATTTAAAAATACAAAAAACAGTTTATAATATTTAAAAAATTGATAAAGAAATTAAGTCAGTAGTTAGTTCCTTTTCTTTTTAACTAAGAACAAAAGTTTTCTTGTGCTTTTTCAGTTGTTGGCAGGTTACCAGCATAAAAATTTTTTTAGACATATTTTAAAATTCAATAAAATATAAAAAAAAGATATAAATGTAATTAATGATGGTTAAAATCCTTCTGGTGATTTATGGCTGCTTTATAATTTAAATAATTGAAAACTATTGTTAGACTTAAAAAGTTATTCAAAATTGGACGAAGACGAATAATTTTAATTCAGTTCAAAGTTGCAACTTTTAATGCAAAAGTTGAAACTTATTTCTTCGTATAGCACAAGAACATTTATAAATAAAATTAGCATATTTTTCCCAGAATAAAAATAGCAAATTTATATAATCTAAATAAAAATAAATTCATTTTATTTAGTTTTCTTATTGTGAACTGGAACTCTTGACACACTTCCTTACAAGAATGAGTAAAAAAAAAAATATTTTTTTACATATAATATTATTTTATTGAAGCAATATTGCCTTTAAAACTTATAAGAAATTTTTAAGCCAATGGAATTATTTTATACGTGAAAAAATTAGCTGGTAGAACATTGGTGGAAATATTAATCCTACTTGATATGATGAAGTTCATTGAATTCGTAATTTAATTCAACTGTTTGCCTGATTAATTTTACTTAAAATGGTAGAATGACATACATTTTGACAAAATATCAGGATTGGGTGAATGTTTTTTGTTTCTTCACTTATATAAAAAATCTAGCCATATCTCTTAAGAGCAGAATTTAGAAAGTTTTAAGTTTAACATGCTTTCGTAAAGCTACTCCTAGGTAATGTAGGAGTTACAAATTCGCCAAGAGTTCGTTAATGGGCTCTTCGAAGGGAAATGCTGTATAGTTAAAAAAAAAAAAAAGCTGTAATCAAATTTATTCAGTTGTTGAAAAAAAAAAAAAAAAAACTACATGAATTAATTGACTCACTCTATTTAAAACTTAAATCAAATTTTAAAGCCATCAATTTCAATAATTTAAATTCATGGTTACTGACTGTTTTTAAAGTTAGACTAAATTAGTAATAAGAGTTAATTAGTAATTTACGTAATTTACTCTAAATTAGTGATTTAAAATTAGTAATTTTTTTTATTTCTAATGGCGAGTCTACTCTAATTTTAAACTTTTTTTAATTAATAAAAAAAATTAGAATACACATCAATAGGTAAAATGAACAGAAAATAGTTATGACAATTTTTATATTTAGACTTAAGTATGATAAATAATATTTTGTGAGAATCTATCGTTCACATTTCCTAAAGCTGCATTAATTTATAAACAGATAAAAAAAAAAAAAAAAGACATTTTTTTCCAATTACGAAAAAACGAGATGAGTTTCTGTGCGACAAAATCGTCCAAAATGAGCCATTTACTCGCGTCCGCAGCATATCTTTAAGCTACACGTGCCCTCTGGGTAGTGATAAATGAGTAACAGTAGTGCAGCCCTTGCTTATGATATAAAGATAAAATGTCTCTGTATTGACAGATGTATTAGAAAAAAAAAGATAACAAATTTTCCAATTACGAGAAAATTAGATGAGTTTCTCTGCGACAAAATTGATATAAATAATATTTTGTAAGTTAATTTTTATATTTTACAATAATATTATATATATATATATATATATATATTTTATAATAATATTATATATATATATATAAAGGATATTTTGTGAGAATCTATCGTTCGCTTTTCCTAACGTTGCATTAATTTATAAACAGGAAAAAAAAAAAAAAAAAAAAAAAAAAAAAAAAAGACAACAATTTGATTCCAATTACGAAAAAATGAGATGAATTTCTCTGCGATAAAATTGCTATAAATAATATTTTATAATTAAATTTTTATATTTTATAACAATATTTATTTTATATATATACTTATGTAAAAAATATTTTGTGAAAATCTGACATTCACTTTTCCCAACGTTGGATTAATTTATAAACAGATACAAAAAAGACAAATTTTTCAATTACGAAAAAACGAGATGAGTTTCTGTGCGACAAAATAGCTATAAGTAATATAATAATATCTCATAATTAATTTTTTAATTTTTTTTTATATGTTATAATATTTACTATATATATATATTGATATTTTGTGAGAATCTCACATTTACTTTTCCTAATGTTGCAATCATTTATAAACAGATACAAAAAAGACAACAATTTTTTTCCAATTACGAAAAAAACGAGATGAGTTTCTGTGCGACAAAATCGTCAAAAAGCAGCCATTTTGGCGTCAGCCCTGAGGACATGATCCAAATGATGCGGAAAACGTCGCACATAACTCGAAGCCAAGTGTTCCTCATAAACGTCACAATGATCGACACCTTCCCAATTCCTCACACTCGGCTGCACAGCCACCAGCGGAAAAGATGCTCCAATGCACACCCCTTTTCAGGAAAAATCTCGTCTGATGCACCCCTCGCTCCAGAGTGGTTAGTGTGACAGGAAAAAAAACCTCTTCTTCGACAGAAATATGACGTATCTTTGGTACATAATAAAAGTTCTTCGTGGGAAGGCCTGGAGGTATCTTTGAAACCACGAAAACAACTCTTGTTTGTACTGGAGCATGATTAAACTGGTGGTTCAGGTGAGATTTGGGGAAAAAAATGCGATGCAGCCTTAAGCAGTTTGGGTTTATTCGATTATAAAATTGGATGATGTGTGACAAATAGGGTGTTTCATACTTTTCGAATGTAAGTGCCATAAATTAAATAAAATACAATAAATGAAAAATAAAATAATAATAAAAAGTCATATAAATATAAATTACAATCTATTTCACTACTTTATTCGTTTAGCTTGCTTGTTGTTGACAACTTAGATCATTTGTATATATTAAGGATTTTTAAGTAAACCTATTAGACCATTTTTATTATTAAAAGGCTTCTTTCTTTAAATTAGCTTGAAACAAGTTGTTTAAAACTGAAGATAATAAATACTAATGAACATTAAAGATGAGAATAAATACTAATGAGCATTGTAGATAATAATAAACACTAATGAACATTGAAGATAATAATAAACACTAATGAACATTGAAGATAATAATAAACACTAATGAACATTGAAGATAATAATAAACACTAATGAGCATTGAAGATGATAATAAATAAAAATGAGCATTGAAAATAATAAACACTAATGCTTCCAAACTTGGTTTTTACAATTTCATGTATAGTTCTGTAAATATGCAATTTCATTAAAAAGGAAAAATCTAGGCCCAACATTTTGTTTCATTAATTTCTGTGGATTTGCAGACATTGTCATATTATTCACACGAGAACTACCTTTTGAAACAAATATATTGATTAATGTCTGAATCATAGAGTACTAGACTAAATACATTTCGTCTGTTATATAAATTTGAGATTCTATTGCCAAATCAAATGCACTATTTCTTATTTATTGTTAAATCATTCGAATAATATTTTTGAAATTTCATTTGTCACTTTAATAAATAATGTTCAAAGGTAAAAAACAGGAAAAAAGTATAGATATAATATAAATCATGAACTTTTTAACGAAGTTTTATTTGTATAGGAAATACATGAATTTCTATGTCCTAAGAACAGTTAATTTAGATTCAGTTGAATAGATGAATCGATACGTTATTTCGAGAGAATCAGTAAGTTAGCCACAAGGGAAATCTCACTTTCTTTTCATTGAATAGTATCTTGTTAATGCGAGAATGGCGTTAGTGGAATGTGGAAAGTAACTCGATATCATCTTTATTTAACATGTGCACTGATTAATGCTTGTTACTTGGGAGGTAAACTTGCCATTCCTTAAATAGCAAGAATTATTTATGTAAACCATTCATTGGAATGTTTTCTTGATATTAAAAGTATTTGCAAAATTTATAATTTCACAAAGAGTATTAAATGCACAAATTCCCTCCTTAATACCAGAGTATTAATTTCAAATAAACAAATTTAATTTCGCTTTGATGTATTTTAGAATGAAACATCTTGAATTCAATCCTGTTATTGTGTATAAATGTGTTGCTCAAAATATTTTCTAGAAGTTTTATTGTCTTATTAAGAAAAAAAAGTTAATTATTTTTTACTGAATTTTTTTTTTAACAGAAAAAAGATTTTTTTTTTCTTTTTATGAAATTAGATTTAAATTATTCAAAAAATGCAAAATAGAAATTTACACATTTAAATTTTTAAATGATGTAAATATTTGATATGGCTAAACCGAAATCAATTACGTTTTCAATACCATACATATTTTTAATTATGTTTAGCTTTGAATATTACATATTGTTGTGTTATCTTAAAAACTTATTACTACTAATTTAATATATTTTATTTTACTATCAACAAACATTTCTAAGAGCCTCCGCACTCGCTGTCAAACTTACATTGGTTTCTTTTTTCTCTATTCAGTCGGCCCCGTAGCATATACAGTTATTCATTAAGCGCAGTTGCGTCATCTACGACGTCAGCACTGGCTGCGCCATCTATTGTTAATAACATTTCTGAAAAAATCGTCAATACTTGAATAACTCAAAGTCGACTTCAATTTAAGAAATTATAATCCATGTTGTCAGTTAATTAATGTCACATAAGAATGTTAAATTGAAAATTACTTCAGAAATAGCTTCATCCCCGTTAGAACAACTAATTGCTTGGTTCTTATATTTTTTTTTATGATCATGTTCTACCAAACAGTTTTTTTAAGAAGGCAATCATCCCTTTTCTTTTAAATATAGTATAATTTCTCCACTGTACATCCTGGAAAATGTTAAATTCTCACAAGATCTTAATTTTAGCAAAAAATGATTCTCATTCCCAAGTGCTTAATTTTGTGCAATTATTCTTCTCCCCTATTCTAATATGATACCATACACCCACGGTTTAGTTACCTTCCATTTTCATAATGAATGAGAGAAAATCTAAAGAGATTATCACTCGTTTTTACTTAATTATGACTCATTTTTCAAAGCAGTAATTACCAACACCTCTGAAACTCTACCTGTATCTAATAGGCATTATATAGCACATTACTTTTTGCGTAACGAAAACACACGCAATCTTTTTTCCGCATCAGGCTTATGATGCCTCTGCGCATGCTGTCATCATTAGCTGATTAATTGGGAAATTTAAGTATAACTTGAAACCTTTCACATAATTTCGAAACAGCTGCAATACTAGATCTCGAATGAGAGGAACTGAGCGATATTATAGAATAATTACAAATATCCAGTTCCTAATAGGAATGATATTTAAGATCTAATAAAGATTTTTTTTTTCTTCTAATGCAGCTGGCTAATAGACCGTGATCTTTAGCCATCAGGGCTGCACCGATGTTACTCAATTTGCATTACCCAGGGGGCGCGTGTAACTTGAATTAGTAACAATGCCCCCCCTCAGCGCTCACGATCCTATTGGGACCGGGACCTACGTCTTAAAGTGGATTCCAAACCACTACAAACACATCCATGGCAAAAAGCAGGGATTTGAACCCGATACCTGTGGTACCGAACGCCAGAGCGCTAGCCATTCGGCCATCAGGCCCATGATCTAATAAAGATAGAAGACTGGATTTTTATTGTTTGTCAGAGGAACTTTGTCTATGATTGTATGTACGTAATAAAAAAAAAAAATTAAGATATGTCTCACATATATAGTTGTGATCCATTTCTCGATAATTGCTATTCTTCTTTGTACAGCAAACAATAAAACTTCATATTTTCCCAACAAATTTCAAATATTCGTAGAATATTTAGAATTGTATTAATTTTTTCAATCTTTTCTGATTTAAAATAGTTATACATTTGTAATATGTTTTTAAATTATATTTGCTTCATAATCCTGTTCTTAAAATGATTGTATGTACTTTATTTCTACTATTTTTTTAGATTCTTATAAGAATTATTCTTTTTTTTCCCCTAAGAATTTTAAATATTATTCATTTAAAACCGTACATTATTTTTATTCATTTAAAAAAACAAATGAAATTTTTATTCTTTTAAAAATAAGAATGAAATGTTAAAAGAAATAAAATATAAAATACAATTTCCAAAAAATGTAAATAAGAAAAACATTTTTTCTTTCTTCTTTGCAACTTTTTGCATTATGTTAGCATCTCAATGCTGTGTTTTTGTCTCCATCTATTCATTTCCATACCAGATAAAAACCTGAAAAATGAAATAAAAGCTTGATTAAAGTTATTCCCAAAGATGTATAGTTTCAACTTTAAATGTATGTAATTTTTTTTTAAATATTTAACAATGCCCTGATTTATGCTTACATTAATTATTAAAATTCTAATTACTTATTATTAATTTTGAAAAAAATTCCATTTTATTTTTATGTTAATGAAAATTACAATACAAGTATTTTCAATTTATCAATCTGTTTTTGTTGATTTTTCAATTCTTTTTTATTTCTATTTTTGCAATTCAAAAGGCAATTTAAAATTAATAACCTGAACTGTAATTTGCATTTGAAAAGATTTTGCAGGACTTTAACTTCAGATATATGTAATAACTATTTAACAATATTATGTTTGTTTTAATTATTAAAATTTAAATATTTAACTAATTTTTATTTCGAGAACTTCTTTTGATGGTAATGAAAGTACTATAGAAATATTTTCCATTTATTAAACTACTGCTGTTGAAGTTTCAATTTTTTTCTTATTTTGTATTTCATGAAATTAGATAAAAATAATCAGTAAATTGTAATTGTTATTATGAAAGAATTAGAATTTTTTAATAATGAAATATTTTAAAATATTAAAAACATACAATGTATAAAAGATTTATCGTTTTGTGCCCTCATGCTTATGTTAGTATATATTTATTAATCTTATTAGATCTTTTTATATTTTAAATCATGTTTTATAATAAATTAAAAGTGTATTTAGATTCGCTAAACTTACTATTAAATATTTACTTAATAAATTAATGTGTTTATTTTGAAGATTATTATTTAAGACAAAACTTATTGCACGAAATACTTTTTTATTCATTTTTAGCATTTTTATATTTAATATTAATTACTTTTTAAAGTTTTGTTTTATTTTTATATTTGTTTTCCTTCACATTTCAATACAACTTTCTGTTAATTTCTTGCCATTTTGATAAAAAAGAGAAAAATTACTTGTAATAATGTAAAATTTAATAATTTTTATTATTTTAATATCTTTCTGCTATCTGCAATGTTGCAAATTAAAATTAAGTACTAATATATAAATTACTAATTTTTAATTAAGAATTAAAATTAGTAATTAAAAGTTAATTTATAATTAATAAATTATTATTTTTTTTGTACCTCTTTATAATAACTTGAAAATGTAGAAGTAGTAAATACAGTGCTTTTTTATAAATGTGTTTGTTCTTTAGAATATTGTTTTTTATTTAAGAAAATTGCATTTTGTAGGAAATCTATTTTAACATTTTCATCCATAATATGTGTTAGATTAACTGCATTTTTGAAAAATATTTATTTTACTTTTGGTTATTTCAGTTTTTTGTTAAATTTCTTGAAGAATAAATCTTTATTCCAAAGTTTTCTTTCCATTTAGATTGAGTTTTTGATTTATGTTAGTATCTCGTTTCATCATGTATAAATGTATACTTTTTTAAAGAAATTCTTTCCATAAAATTCAATGAAATTAAAAAAAAATATTTACATACATACTAAATAACTGAAGAATTTCTGTCACGCATTATCTGGGCTATCTTAGTGTGCTGTTAGTTGTTTATTTATTATTCTTTATATAGTTTTCAAATTTAAATTTATATAAATTTATTAAACTTCCTCTTACCTAATCATTCAATAAGATCATATTTTTCATAAGAAATTGTTCTTTATTTGGAAAAAAAAAACCTATAAGGGTAACATTTTTATTCTTTAATTATTAATTTTCATTTAAAAATATATCTTTCTAAAATCCTTTTTCTTCATATATCATTCCTCTTTTCCCTTTTTTTTGTCAACCTTAAAAAATAATAAATATAAATAATTAATTTGTTACTGTATGCAATAGTGATAATTTCCTTCTTAATAATAATAATAATAATAATAATAATAATAAAATAAATTCAATACGAATTTTAAATGTAGATGAGCCAATGAAGTATTACATACAGAACCGAAATTACTTGATATTTTAATATATTAGATATCTTTTTTAAAAAACATTAGAAAATTGTAAATTTTTAAATTTATCTTTTAAAAAAGTACTTAATTTTTATATTTGAGTAATTAATATTCCAATAAGAATAATTATCTGCACGATAAATAATTCTGCTTATTACATTCAAAATAGAATTTGTATCATCATCATCATCCTTATATCCTTTTTTTATATCATATCAGAATATTCTTTTTCATTTCATTGAATTTCAATTTAAAATTAAAACTTTTACCTCAATTTATAAAACTAATTCAAAATTTAAATTAAAAAAATCGAAGAAACAAATATTCTCACATTTCTTTCGTCTATCCTCTTTTGAATAATGTTATAATTCTTTAGAATTAATTCAAATATTCATGTAAAGAAACTAAACTATTTGATCAATATTTTTAATATAAAATCGTGATTCATGTGTCTCCGTTGCTCATCATCGTAGATGAGCATCCGTTGATTTTAGTTATCGGCTTTAACATCAAATCAAATTCTATCAAATAAACTGATTTTCTCTGGGTGTAGTATCCTAGACTAATCAGAAATATTTTAATTTATCTTAATTAAATTTATAGACTATAATTTTGGTTTCGCGTTTCATAATCAGTCTTTCTTATCGTTTTATCCTTTTGCCGCCATATTTGTTTTATACATAACATTATCACAGCGCTTTCTAATCGCATGCGCAGTAGTGCAATGTTTCCGATGAGTAGGTGTGCTAAGAAAGAAAAAAAATAACGGAAAGCATACGTAAACTCGTATGCTTATCATACGCAGTATGATATAACTCTATTATTAGTGAGAATTTAAATTTTCACGAAAGAGGCGAATAATATGAAATCGCGAACTTAAAGTAGAAAAAACAGATATTTGAATTAAATGATGTAAATGCTGTGGAGGTATGATTTGATATTATAATTTGATCTTTAGTTGACAAAATGTTAATTTTATTATCCTAAATCCCAATTATGCTTAAAATATCTTTGTATTCACATAAGGAGATATCTCACATATAATGAAATTAGGGTAAAGTTGTATGTTAAGCAAAATCTTTTTCAGTATTTTTCCAGAACTCTATTCCATGCGCTGTTCTATCTTCACTTAGGCTTAATCACAAATGATTGCCTTCTGTGACACTAGATCTCCACAAACTTATGTCTTGAAAATTCACAAGGACAGTTGCAATCTCATTGCATTTGTCTCAACCAAGGAATAAAGAAAAAAAGAATAAAACTTGAGATTAACTCGCTATTAAATGAATCGCCCTGGTCTATTCGAATCGTGATATATTTCCCTTTCGTTCCGATTGCGAAGCTGATGGGGGAGTAATTTCAGATAAGTCTTTTACTCTGTCCTGGTCTCGAAAGATGTTCCGGTCATTTTTTTCTCTCTCTCGAAATCTACAAATCTCGATTGGAGTCGGAAGAGAAAAGAAGAATTCGTTCTTTTCTTTTTTGTTCCTTTTTTTTTTTCCGTGTGACGGAGGCGCCTGTTTAAGCCGAGTCTCAAGTTATTGATGTCTTCCCTGAAGAATGCGTTCCCTGATCTGGGAAAGAACAAATCCGGGGAGAGAAATTAGAGATTTGTTTTCTCTAATAAATTCTGAAAGCGAATTGTTTTTGTCGTCATCTTGTCCTTGCTAGTCATCATTCATTCTCAGTTAAATGGTCTCTGTGTTTTTACAAGCATGTAATTTGAATGAATACACGTGTTCAATAACTTTAAGTGCATATTTAATGGATGAATATTAAATTTAGAAACTTCTTGGCTGTGATAAAGTTATAATTAATTAAAGAAAAAAATTATTTTAAGAAACGTTTTGGGTTGGTAAGAAAGTAATTTCGGTTTTTAACATTTAAGTATATGGTAAAAACCGAACGTACTTTTTTGCCAACTCAATATACAGGGTAATTAAAGTCCTACTTTCAAAATGCTGTGAAAAAAAAGAAACACTCGTCACAATGAGTTCAAATTTGAACTGAAGATACTTGAAGATGGGGGTATCAAAAAAGGCGTACGGCATCATAAAAATGTGTACGGCATCAAAAAAAAAGTTTTTAAGTGTATTTGTAGATGGCGCTGTAAGCGGAGTAAAGAAAGTGAATTCGGCTGCCAGTGATATTTTGAATTGCACATTACACATTTGAGTTGCACATTTGATTAATTGTACATTTGAGTTGCACATTAAACCAAATGTAGTGTTCAATGTGCTTGATGATGCCCTACCGTTTCTCAATTCAAGTATCTTCAGTTCAACTTTGAACTGAGAGAGGGAGGAAGAGTATTTATAATATATTTTTATTATTAAGTGTAAAATATTTCAAATAGATAAGTTGCATTCATTAAAATGAGCAAAAGAGTGTTTTGGCATGGAAACTATCAACAAAAAATTATTGTAAAATATATTTTTAAGAGTTCAAAATAACTATGAGATAACAGAAATTGATTGTTACATGTCATAACAAAAGTTAAAAAGTTTGTTAAGCAACAAAAGCGAATCCTACCACTAATACGAAATTCCACATATGATTTAATCCTTTTCAGCAGAAACATTATTTCGGTCAAGAAATGTTCCTCTTCTATCGATTTGGAGTAATGATTTGTATTGTGAGGGGGGAAACATCAGATAGTGTTATCACTTTCATGGCGAGGTATTCACCAGAACATTCCGATGGAGGAATAGACCATTCGGATCCTCCGGGTTGTCAGTCCCGAAAAGTTGAGAACAGGGCTTTCCGACAGCTTTTGTCTTTGTTGGCCACCACCTTTGCGATTTCGGAAATTAGTTGTGCGGCATTTAGGCAGGAAGTTCAACAATACTCGGGGAATGAATGGAACGGGGGGCGGGCAGCAGCGCCAAACGTCATTAATAAACGGGGACTGATGCTAATGGTGTTCGGTGTAACAAGTTCGAGGTTGAAGGTTCTGGGTAGGTGAGTGTTGATTATAAAGATGTGGTGGAAGTAGGCTTGTAAGTTAATGGATATGTTGTGAAATTATACATCAAAGTCTAGTTTTCATATTCATCTCATTAATACAGGATTTGATATTTCATTTCAGATAGCAGATATCTGCAAGGCTTTCTTTTGATTCAAAATTAAATATAATTCTGGGTAATTTAAACTACTAATTTTAATGTTAAGTTTTTTTAATCAAATATGTTTCCTTATCACAGTTTTCGACGAGAAATCATCAGAATTTCAAAACACATGAAAATAAGTATAAATTATTACTATGAATTACTATGAATAAATAAATTATTAACATGAATTATTATAAATTATTACTATGAATTATGGTCCAATCATAAGGTCTCCAATTTAAAAATAATTATGAATTTTATTAGACATTGTTATTTATCTAAATATCTCTATACATCAATTTCAAATAAGGTGATAAAGACGATAATCAGATGCTAAAGATCAGTGTTTTATATTCCTTTATAGTATAAAGATTATCTTTCTAAAATGTAGTAAAATTCCATACGAAATTAATTTATTCAATTATAGAAAAAAATATAATTAATGAAGCATTCATTTATTAAAATTATTATGAAAAATAATAATAAATTTAATGATGGAAAAATAGGAGCTTCCGATTCCAAAAATTGGAGAAAAATAATGTCAATGAACGTACTGATAATTGAGGGATTTACAATTTCAAAAATTGGACGAAAATATTATTAATGAAGTTTCTGAGAATTGAGAGTACAGAAGAATTATATATCTATATAAAGATTATTTATAATATTTTTTTATTACGAAGTACAAAATATTTCAAATATATAAGTTACATTCCTTAACGGAGCAAAACAATATTTTAACAAGAAAACTATAAACTATAAAGATTATTCCGAAAAAAAATTGTGTCATTTTCCAATATGCCGTATATCAATTTTTGAATTTATATCAGTTCAAATAACTATGAGATATGAAATGGATGTTTACATTTCAGCTGAGCAAGAAATGTATTGCAATACGAAATTCCATATACGATTTAATCCTTTTCAGTAGAAACACTATTTCGGTCAAGAAATCGATTTGGAGTAATGATTTGTGGTGTGAGGGGGGAAATATCAGATAGTGTTATCACGAGCTATTCACCAGAACATTCCGATGGAGGAATAGACCATTCGGATCCGCTGGGTTGTCACTCCCTAAAAGTTGAACAGGCTTTCCGACAGCTTTTGTCTTTCTTGCCCACCACCTTTGCGATTTCGGAAATTAGTTGTGTGGCATTTCGGCAGGAAGCCCAACAATACTCGGGGAATTATTGGGACAGGGGGCGGGCAGCAGCGCGAAACGTCATTAATAAACGGGGACTGATGCTAATGGGTGTTCGGTGTAACAAGTTCGCGGTTGAAAGTTCTTGATGGGTGAGGACAAGGTGAGTCTTGATTATAAAGTTGTGGGGGAAGCAGGCTTGTAACTTAATGGATATGTTGTGAAATTGTACATCAAAGTCTGATTTTCATATTCATCTCATTAATGCAGGATTTGATATTGCATTTGAGATAGCAGTTGTCTGCAATGATTTTTTTTATTCCAGATTAAATATAATTCTGAGTAATTTAAAGTATTAAATTTGATGGTAATTTGTTTTGCCAAAGACTTTTCTATATGGCCGTTTTAGATGGGAAATCCCCCCAGTATTTCAAAACACCTGAAAATAAATATAAATTATCAGTATAAGATCTCATTGGTTCCAGTCATAAGCTCTCTAATTTGAAAATAATTATGTATTTTATTGGACGTAGCAATTTCTTTGAACATCTCTATACATTAATTTTGAATAAGATGATAAAGATGATAGTCAGATGCTAAAGATCAATGTTTTCCTATTCTTTTGTAGTATAAAGATAATCTTTCTGGAATGTAGTGAAATTCCATAAGAAATTAATTTATTCAAGTATAGAAAGAAATATATAATTAATGAAGCATTCATTTTTTAAAATTATTATAAAAAAAAGAAATAATAAATTTAATGATAGTAAAACAGGAGCTTCCAATTCCAGATATTGGAAGGAAATATTGTTAATGAACATTTTGATAATTGAGGGTTTTACAATTTCAAGAATTGGATGAATATATTATTAATGAACATTCCGAGAATTGAGAGTATTCCAAAAATTGGAAGAAAATATTGCTAATGAACATTCTGATAATTGAGAGTACAGAAGAATTTATATATATATACAGCCTGTGTAAAAACTTTAAGGCCAGTAAAAATTTTTGAGAAAATGTAAAATGAAATAAAAGGGATTCAAATAATATTAATTATTAAAGTTCATTGATAAGAAATAAATGCTATAAGCATAATCTGTAAATACATAATTATGAGAAACATGTGGTTATTTACAAAGTTAGTACTTCTGCCTGAGTAAAAACTTTAAGGCCACCAGTCATTTTTAAAAAATAAATATAATATAATCGTGTAATTACCATTGCAACTACTAGCTTGTGACAACGCCGCAATTTTCATATTTGTCATACGTTTCTTCGAAATATTGGTGATCTTTGTGAAGATGGCGAAGGGTAAGAAGTTAACTGATCGTGAAAGAGGACAGATCGAAGCTTTGTCTTCAACAGGAATGAGTAGTCGTGTTATTGCGATAAAGATAGGAAGATCAAAGACTGTTGTCAACAATTTTTTAAAATTGAAAGACAATTATGGTAAAAAGAATACTGTGGGAAGACCTAAAGCTTTGTCCTCGCGTGATGAAAGAAGAGTTTGGCAACTTGCATCTACTGGAAAGTACTCAACCAGGAAACTGATTCCGACGACAGGTTTAAAAGTTTGTCAAAAAACGATTTATAACACAATTAGAAGGTCTGGAAGTACACTTATACAGCAAAATTGACTAAGCCCCAGTTACTGCAGAGACACAAAATAGAGCGTTTGAACTTTGGTCAGAAAGTCATGACCTGGGACAACCAATGGATAGAAATTATTTTTTCTGACGAAAAAAAAATGGAATTTGGATGGACCAGATGGCTGGAATTTCTACTGGCATGATATAAGAAATGAAAAAGAAATATTCTCCAAGGACCAATTAGGTGGAGGGTCTGTCATGACTTGGGACTGTTTTTCTTACAATGGTGTGGGCCCAATTGCATTCGTTTATGGTAGAATGAATTCACACAGATACCAAAATGTCCTAACAGATCATCTTTTGCCAAATGCTGAATGTCTTGCTGGAGAAAATTGGAAATATCAGCAAGACAATGCACCGATCCCTTCGAGTAACAGCACAAAAAATTGGTTCCAAGTCAACAATGTTGAAACTGTGAAATAGCCAGCTAGATCACCTGACCTCAACCCAATTGAGAACCTTTGGGCTGACTTAGCAAGAAGAGTTTATGCAAATGGGAGACATTTTACATCAACAACAGAGCTGAAATCTGCTATCGAAGATGAATGGTATAAAACCGACCCCACCCTTTGTCAAAAACTCGTTTCATCCATGAAAACAAGAATATTTGAAGTAATGGCTCCTACACAACCTTTTAAGAATTTGTAATTTTTTTCTTATATGTAATTTTCTATGTTGGCCTTAAAGTTTTTACTAAGGCTCAAATATTCATCTATATGTTCTGTAATATTTTCTAATAATAAAATATTTGCAAATTAATTTTTCTACTTTTTTTACTTTTATTTAAGCTCAATAATTATCAATCAAATGGTATTTTAATTCTTCAGTTTAAATGTTTCCATTTTCTCAAAAATGTCTACTGGCCTTAAAGTTTTTACTCAGACTGTATATATATATAATATAAAGATTATTTAAAAAATATGTTTATTATGAAGAGCAAAATATTTCAAATACATACGTTACATTCTTTAAATTGAGCAAAAGTATTTTAACATGAAAACTATAAACAATAAAGATTATTTCGAAAAAAATTATTGTAATATATATTTATAGCAGTTCAAATAACTATGAGATATGAAATAGATAGTTGCATTTCAGCTAAGCAAAAAAGATTATTGCACCATTTTTCAATGTGCCGCATACCAATTTTTGTATTTAAATACAAATAACTATGAGATAACTATACAGTTCAATTAACTATGAGATATGAATTGCAGATATGGTTGCAGCTGAGTAAGAAATGTGTTGCAATAGGAAATTTCACATACGATTTATTCCTTTTCAGTAGAAACATTATATCGGTCTAGAAATGTTCCTTTTCTATCGATTTGGAGTAATGATTTGTGGTGTGTGTGTGGGGGGAATATCGGATACTGTTATCACTTTCATGGCGAGCTATTCACCAGAACATTCCGATGGAGGAATAGACCATTCGGATCCGCTAGGTTGTCACTCCCGAAAAGTTGGGAACAGGCCTTCCGACAGCTTTTGTCTTTGTCGCCCACCACCTTCGCGATTTCGGAAATTAGTTGTGCGGCATTTGGGCAGGAAGCTCAACAATACTTGGGGAATGGAGGGGACAACGAGCGGGCAGCAACGCGAAACGTCATTAATAAACGGGGACTGATGCTAATGGAGTTCGGTGTAACAAGTTCGAGGTTGAAAGTTCTCGGTAGGTGAGCGTTGTATAAAGTTCTGGTGGAAGTAGTTTTGTAACCTAATGCATATGTTGTGAAATTGTACATCAAAGTCTAGTTTTCATATTCATCTCATTAATACAGGATTTGATATTTCATTTCAGATAGCAGATATCTACAATGTTTTCTTTCAATTCAAGATCAAATTATAACTATGGGTAATTTAAAGTACTAATGTGTTTAGTCAAAAACTTTTTTAATCATAATTTTAGATAGTTTGATTTGGTTTGTCGCTTTACGGTCATTTTTTGCGTACTATAGGCGTATGTCAGCTTCTGTCACTTCTCCTTCGAGTAGACATTTCTCAGTTCATGGTCGATTACCACTGATCACAATTTATGTTGTAGTCCATATTCAATCTGTAGTTGTTTCCGCCTTTGAAGGTCGCACAGACATTCCTTAATTTAGTGAATCGTGACACAAAATATCTGCTATCAGATTTGAGCTACACACTATTCTTTTTAGTACGAAACACTAATTACATGTTAACGATTCACAGCACTGTTTGTCTGCTGTGAAATTTGTGTTGTTATATGTACTTGTCAATGAATTTACATTCCTCTCTCCCGGGAATGAAATGCCAAAACTCTTCTGTGAGACAAAAATGCTACAAAACGGAATCGTTTAGTTATATTTTTTTATATGATAATAAATTGTTATAATTTTTCAATCAAATTGGATAAATAAACCAGTGTATTTTTTTACACTAATAATAAACTTTTTCTAAAAAAAATTCTTTTAAATTAAAAAATGCAAATAATCTACCTCTAAGAATGAAATATTTGAGAAATATATATTGTTAATATGGTGGTATTAGTATATATTGTTAGTATTAGTATGGTGCTATTAAGTATGTAGTGTTAGTATTAGTATGGTGCTATTAGTATGTATTGTTAGTATTAGTATGGTGGTATTAAGTATGTAGTGTTAATATTAGTATGGTGGTATTAAGTATGTAGTGTTAATATTAGTATGGTGGTATTAAGTATGTAGTGTTAATATTAGTATGGTGGTATTAAGTATGTAGTGTTAGTATTAGTATGGTGGTATTAAGTATGCATTGTTAGTATTAGTATGTATTGTTAATATTAGTATGGTGGTTTTCAATTGGGTTAAAGATCTGTTGAAATGATCCATCTTTTATTGTTGTTCCAGCATGATCGATAAGATCATGATATTAGTAAAAAGAAATTAAAATTTTTTCTAAAATTACGTAATTTAGTTAAAGTAAATGACATAGGTTAAAAAAGCACCAAATTTTTATGTCTACTGCTATAAGCATACAATTTTCATTCAAGTCGCTTTTAAAAACAGTATTTAATCATTAAAAATGAAAAGTAGAATGTCTTGAACATTTACTGAAGAACTTATTTCTTGTTTTTTTTTTATGGAGGCGGGCATCAAAAACAAACTTGGGAGAGGGAGGTTTTAGAAGCTCTTGATCCCCGCTGTATGACACAACAAGGCCGCAATTTAAAAGAAAACTTCTCTTCTTTTTTTGTCAAAGACATTCTGGAATTTTCCAGCTCCACGAGCAGGAAACCATACAAACATGGGCGAAAGAAAAATATCAATTTTGACTTTTTGAAAAATACCTGACAGTAAACGGACCGCAAGTTGGCCGTACAAGAGATTCGTCATTTTTGACATTTTAAAAGGATAAAATAAACTGCCATATATTTCAGTTTCGAGAAAAGGGACTTTCTTTAGACTTCAAAAAACTTCTTGTGGCAAGAATTGCAGCGATATGAAGGATACTGTAAACCTTGAAAAGAGGAAGAGAGGGCTTTTCAACTAAGAATAAATTTTCTTCGTTTACTGGGTGTTTTTTTTTTTTTTTTTTGGTATTTTACTTGGGTTCTGATAGCAAGTTTTTCCGACTTTGTGATATGAATTATTTTGCCATTTATATCAAAATGTTACGGCCGATGTATATTTCATAATAAACTTCTATCGAAGAGTTCTTCAGACATTTTGAGCAAAAAAAAAGTATTATAACAAAATATTCCGTGAATAAAAAATATTTTTCAGAGTATATAGATGACTTAAGTCATTTCTTTTCTTTGAGGTTTTAATGTTTTCATTGTTCAAAAAATTAAACATGCTAATTATATGAAAACGTAAAATCTGATATTTTATAGTTTTTTTAAAAAGGAAAGTAAATAAAAATTCATGTGAAGTTGTCGAATTATTTTCAAAAAAATATCTTTTCTAGATTAATTCTAAATTTCATTAAAAGAATCGCAGTTAAAAAGAATTCAATTGTTTATTAACTACACTTAGGAAATATGTTCATATGCGAGACAAATTCTGAATAACAAAAAATTGAATTTGCTTTTGAATAAAACTGATATTTGAATTTTAAGTGGATTTCGTAAATTACAAAAGATTTACTTCAAAAGCGTAAGTTGGTTTTTATAGTTTGTTCTCTTCTAAAACCCTCATTTCTGTTTCTTAAAAAGAACTTGTGAAAAAAATCAGTAAACAATTATTCAACTAGCAAGATTCTGATAAAGTTTATTGTTGAAGCGCTTGTTTGTTTACAGATTCAATTGAGTGTAGGAAAAAAATGAAATCCTTTTTATGAGCCATATAGAATAGATTGTTATCAATGTTTTAACAAACAAATTATAAAAAGAATGCAATAAGAATAGCTCTCAAAAACTTCAGAATATGTTGAAAATTTAGAGTAGCAAAGTATATAACTTACGAAATGTTGTCATTCTTAAAATATGCCATAAAAAATAAGTTAAGGGAAAAAGTTAAAGTTAATCTTAATTTCAAATCAGATCCCTAATTTAAAAAAAATTCTTCATTAGCGCAACAGTCCCATGGTAATCCAAGGCCGTCCGCCTACTGGCAGATTTCGAAACAGGAGATGTTTTTCTTTTTACTGGGTAGGGTTGTCAATACAACGTCATATTAGACTGGCACCTATTGCTTAGAGTGGATTCCGGACCTTTACAAACATCCACGGCACCGTCGGGAATTTCGTGTTTGAATAATCAAAAAAACGTGTGTTAAATAACCGCAAGTCAAATCAGATTCTTTTAGAATTGTTAAACTTGTTTTTGTGAGTGCAATGCACAAATAAAAGTTAATTAACGTATGTTTTTAAGCAAGATAATGCAATCAATTACCTTCATTCAGAATATGTAATTTCTCTATAATGTCTTAACAAATTTGCTTATTTTCAATTTAGTTTCTTCTTACTTTATAAAAGTATTTAAACTTATATATACTAATGAATGACTCTAAAGTTTTGAAATTCTTTTTAAATTTCTATCGTTTACTTACTGCTTTTATTTATTATGGAAAAAATTTGTTTTAATGTAAACTACTTCTTAGTTTAAACTTATTTAGTGACACAGAAATATGCAACAAATCGAATGATTGTGTATTTAATACTATCATGTACCTCAATTTAGTGAAACAAATACAACAAGGAGAAGTCGTTTTTATTTAAAAATAAATACGGTTCTATATTATTTTCTTTCAAATATATCAAACATTTTCCGTAAAATAAAATTCAAAATATTTCTTAAAAGTAAGATATCTTCAAAAAAAAAAAAAAAAAAAAAAAGGAAAATGCCATTTTGTTGCTTGAAAAACATTTTTTAAGGACACACACACACACACACACACACACACACACACTCTATTCTCTTATTCGAAATGGGCTACGCTTCTAATCAGTTGATGATTCGTGGTATGCACTATTTTCAGAAATGGGATTCAATGGCGATTATGTTATGTAAAAAACGCTTCGAACTGATAGTGGAAGCTTTCTAAGTCATCTTGTGTAAGATATTCAGATGTGAAGTATTGGGCCTGAATGGCCGCGTGTCTGGCACTCGGTGCCACAGGTTACGGGTTCGAATCCCGGCGTTACATGGATGTTTGTAGTGGTTCGGAATCCACTTTGAACTGTAGGTCCTGGTCTCATATGACAGTAGAGTGCCACAGAGCCCAATCACACTTCTCATCCTCATTATACCTTAACTGTAAAGGGACAGCTCTAGGCACCGTGTTGTGATGTGGTGTGGAGTGGTGTAGTAGTAGTAGTAGCAGTAGTAGTATATATGAAGTATTAAAATAGGCGAAATGCATTCAATTTTTTTGGCACTTAATGAGGATCGACATCATATCACTTAGAATTCATATAATTTTAACAATTAAAATTCTCTCTACTAGAGAAATAATTATTTTAAGAATATTTGTTTGTTAATGATACTTATGGGTTTTTAGAATAAGTCAATATAAATAATACATTGTAGTAGTTTCTTTCCTGACTTCGCAGAATTCAAGCAAAAAAGACTATTCTTCCCGAATAGCCCTTTTCTCTATTTCTCTGGCTGGAGAAAATGTTTTCTCAGTGAATACAAGCGGAGGAAAAGAAGAGTGGGTCGCATACCACAGTGGGTAAATAAATAGGACACTGTAACTGATGCAAGTCGATAGGATTCCGATTGACTGCTAACCTGATATCTAAGTCACGAGTGACCTGGTATTTGCCTTTTGGGTGTATTTTTTTAAAGGTAGATCCTTCTGGTATAGAAAAGGTAATTCTTTTTTTAGGGATTGCATTTTCGTATTCATTTCCAAAAGTACATTTGATATATAGTTATATCTCTCTCTGACTTCATTGATTAAATTTACTTTCCTTTGAAAACGAATAAATATCGTACACATAAGAAAAAAATTGACACGAATTAAATAACAATATGCAAATACTTTGTAATATGTCCTTTGGTGCAGATTATAGTTTGTAATCTTTGAGAGATGGACTTTGTGAATTTTTTTTTGTTAGAATAAAAATCTTGGCTAAGTTTCTACCCAAATTTTCACCTCAATTTATTGTTCACAACTTTCTTATTTATTCAGTTTCTAGAGTAGTTTTCACTAATTAAGAGCATAAAAAATCAGAAATTAAAATTAATATTAAAAAAATTAATTAGAGGTATTGCACTTTGACTTGAAATGAAAATGAATGTCTTCTTTTCAAAGTTTTAAATATTTTTACTCATCTTCCACTTTCCAAAAATACTTCTTTCTTCTGAAAAATATTTCAAATGTTCATTTTCTTGAAATTCTTCTCTTTTTTTTATCTCCAAAGAAATTATGTTATTTACTGTTGCTTAAATGTTTTAAAAGTAATCAGCATGAAAGAAATGCACCCCGGACGGAAATTTGATTAAACAACTCATGCAAATTTAAATTCAATTTAACAACAGAATAATGGATCCCGGTGGGTACAGTGCTGTTGTAGAGTAAAATCGAGCTTCGCGCATTTGAAGAAAAAAATTAAAATAATAAAGGGAACACATTTTTAAAATAAAATATAATAGCAGGAAAAGGTATTAGAAATGGAAACGGCGCAGTACTAAATTATTTCCAGGCACGCATAAGTTAAGGAAAAAGTGAATTAATAAAACCTAAATTCCCGAGAGAAGTTTAATTTTGTAAGTGGATATTTTGAGAAATTCGTGTTTAGTTTTTTTTTTTTTTATTTTCATTGTTGGTAATTTTTTCGAGAAGTTGTTTTGCTAGAAATAAAATCTACTGAAGACAATAAAAATCTGTTTAACCAACAATTCAGGTAATTGTTTTTGCATTTAGAATTTTTCTTGAAAAAAAATTTTTTTTTTTAAAATTATATTTTTACTCATTTTTGCTGGTAATGTTGCTTTTGATTATATGAGTTTTCAAATTTAAGACATTTTCTTTTAATTATTGTGTTTTTCGTTTTAAATAAAATTTAGCAAAAATTTCTCGTTTCCTTTTGATAAAAGTACACAATATTTAAGAAAGTTCTTTTCACAACTCTTAAGTATAGTATTAAGGGGGCTTGGCTTGATGGACGAGTAACTTGCGCTCTGGCACTCGATGGCACAGGATTCGGGTTCGAATTTCGGGGCCCCATGGATGTTTGTAGTGGTTCGGAATACGCTTTAAGCCATATGTACCAGTTGCATATGACCTTGGGGTTTTGATGGCCGAATGGTAGCTCTCTAGTGCTCGGTATCACAGGTTTCGAGTTCGAGTTCCGATGGTGCCCTGGATGTGTGTAGTGGTTCGGAATCCACTTTAAACAGTAGATCCCGGTCTAACGGTCCAAGTGTTACAGAGTGTGCCCAATCCGACTTCTCATCCACTTCACTGTGAACATCATTCTAAACTGTAAAGGGGCAGCTCAACTCTAAGCACAGTGATGTGATGTGGTAGTAGTGTAATATGACTGTAAGAACGTTGGGCACGGAGCAGACAACCTTATCCTGAAAAAAAAATCTACTGTCTCGAAATCTGTCTGTAGTCAGACGGCATTTGGCCCACCATGGGGCTGTTGCGCCAATGAGGATGATGATGATGATAAATATATTTAATTGAAACAAAAATAACCGTTTCCTTTGCAACTAATTACAAATAAGCGACAAAACACAAAACATGCTAGTTATTTATAAGCAGAGTTCATTGCTTAGTAGTTGCTCCATAGTTATTAGGGTACGTTGTACATTCTCGATCGCACAGTGGAGCATAATGCTTGAAAGGTTGGCAGAAAGTTGGAAACAAAAATTTTGATGTCGGAATTTTTTTGCTTATTTCCTGAACTATAAATTTCGGCACCCTTTACATTTAAGGAGAGGAAAAGTTTCTTCATTATACATCCTCAAAAATAAATACTAAATTAAAATCATTAAATTGAAAGCAAAGTAACTGCTTCCTTTGTAACTAATTACAAATAAAAAACGAAACACAAAACATGCAAATTATTTACAAGCAGATTTTGTTACTTAGTAGTTGCTTCATAGTCATTTGGTACATTGTACATTCCCAGTCTCACACAAGAACACAATGTTTGAAAAGTTGGCAGAAAGTTAGAAAAGAAATTTTGATGTCTGATTTTTTTTTCTTTGCTTATTTCTTGAAATGCTGAAAATTTCTCCACCCTCAATTAAGTTTAGGGAAGAAATAGTTTCTCCATTACACATCTTCGAAAATCGATACATTTATGAGGCTGAACTTTTGCTTGCCAGAACATTTTTGAAGCTTCTTAATTAAAGCAACTTTTTAGCACTACATTTGGTAAAAAAGTTTTCTTTGCGAATTCAAATCTTTTAGTTCCATATTTTGAAGTTTCTGCATAGTATTTATTTTTATTTCATTAAATAATGATGAATAATTAGTGATTTAAAATGCATAAATTTCTTTTCGAAAATTTCATCTTGTTTTCGTAAATAAAGGGAAAAAGTTAGTATTTCTCTATATCATCTTAAAATTTTTTGCATATATATATTATCTATAAAATTTAGTTAATAAATCTATTTAATAAAATTTTTTTTTCTGCCTCTTTTTGAGATAATGTCAGTTTTATATTGGTATCGATTACTTTTTAAATTTTACATGATTCGTTAATATTTCTAAAATTTGTTATTTCTTTTGTATTTTGATTCGAGAGAGTTATTCCAAAATAGGAAAATAATTGTTGACATAATAAAGCCAGGACAGCAAAAATTTTTTATACACTAATTTTTTAAGAGATTCTATCGTAGAAAAGAAACCAAAATTTAATTCAAAAATACAGGCAATCTTATTAAAAAAATTGAATCGTTATTTTTTGGCAAAATATAAAAATCAATGGGATTATCAGAAAATAAAAAAAAAAAGATTGCTATTAAAAAAGTAAGAATTCTTGGAGAGTCAACCAGTTGTTTGTAATAAATGGACTTTCCCTGTTGTAAAAGGTTGTCCAAATATCTCTTTTGAAGATGGTTCTGATCGTGACGAATGGTTAAGCTCCAACTGGACAATATTTAGCAATGCAAATCGAGTTTAGAGTTTTTAGTAAAGTTGGTTTTTTTTATTATTTTACATCATTTGCACTGATTTATTAAATTCTGTGTTAACTATTGCTAAAGGACTGTTTAAATATTATTCGACTTCGTGTCTTACTGTTTTTCTACAACAATTATATTTAATATAAGAACGACAACAACAATTATATTATATTTAATATAACAACGACAATTATATTATATTTAATACAAAAATTATAATCAACAGAACTTTTAACCGTTTATGATCAATAGAACTTCCAAATATTTTAAGAAATTCGCAAAAGTGTTCTCTGATAAATCGATTCTGGTTAAATTCGTAAATAAGTATTAGTTTATATAGGTTTTGTTGACACTTCGTGTCCTATTGTTTTCCTACAACAATTACATTTAATATAATAATAATAATAATAACAATAACAACAACAACAGCAATTATATTATATTTAATACAAAAATTACAATCCACAGAACTTCTAACCGTTTATAATCAACAAAACTTCCGAATATTTTATGAAATTCGCAAAAGTATTCGTTAATAAATCGATTCTGGTTAAACACTTAAATAAGTGTTAGAACATCTAAGTTTTGTTGACATTTCATGTCATACTGTTTTTCTACAATTGTCTTCTTAATGAAGTAATGAAAATTTATAGGGAAATAATTAGAAAAACAAATACTAAATCGACAGATAAGAATCTGTCGAAGTCGCGTTAGAAGATGAAGGATTAAAATATTGCATTTGCTCCCGAAATGTCAAATATGTAACACTGATTAATTAGGACAATTTGAAGCCTTTTCGCCTGGCTGAAACTTTCATAGTTATAGTCTCAGCAAATTGGAAATATGCAAATTTTGATTGGGGAGCCAAGAAGACAGATTGTTAATGTTGTTTGGGAAGAATGATTTCCATTTATTAGTTCTCGGAAAAGATGTTATGCCCCGAGGTTGTTATTGCTTGTACGGCTCGACGAAGAGGCTGTAATTTATTTTTATTAAATTGCCTCTCTAAATTGACTTGCAGGTTTTTTTTTCTGTTTACGGTGTATGTGTTTGTTTTTGATAAAATTAAAAACAGAAAGCGTTTCGTTAAATTCTTAGAATTGCGTAAAGATCGAAAACTGTAATACAGCTTTTATCGTGAGTAATTCATTACACAATTTTTCATATTTAATTACGAATTTCTGTTACAGAATATTGAATCTTTTTGAAAAAAAGAGATGGTTTCAAATATAGGTGAAATCTTTGACTTATAAGATTTGAATAAAATTCAAATATACATTTTGAATTATGTTTTTAAACAAACTATAAAATAGAATATTAATAGCTTTATATAAGTTTACTTAATTAATGTAGGAGTTAATAAAAACTTTTCAATTATGGATCCAGTTTCAAGGAATCTTTTTGTCAACAACAGTGTATATATAAAAGACTATACTAATAAAGTATTAAAACACATCCTATATAGAAGTAAAATGATTTCATTGTTGTCTTTCATCTTTTAAACTGAATAACTAAGTAAAATGAAATAATAAGACATTTTTATCCTATTAAGATTATAAAAAAATTACTTTAAAAACCTTGGCAGGAAATTAAAATTCAAATATAAATTTTGAATTACTTTTTAAAACAAAATATAAAACTGAATATTTAATAGTTTAATAAAACTTTATTTTATTAATGTAGGAGTTAATGAAAACTTTTCAATGATGGCAATTTTGCAATCTTTGTAATACAACAATGTACATATAAAAGAATATACTAATACATATACTGAATACTAATATATATTAATATATTAATACATATTCTAATTAAAACACATCCGATAATCCCAAGCAAAATGATTTCATTATTTTCTTTATATTGTAACTGAATTACAATAAGGCATATTTAATCTTAGTATTTGATAGGATAATAAAAAAAAAATTAAAAACCTTGGCAGAAAATTAGCCAATTTTAATTGAATTAATTTGATTTCGATTGAATTTCTTGTAACTGCTCAATTTGGAACGAACACCGCAAAGAAAAGCAATAATAAATTACTCACGTTCTCTTTTATTACTCCTCATGGAGAAAAACGGAAGAATTTTTCAAGACTTCATATTTATCGTGCTGTAAAGTCTAGACCTACATTATACATACAACAGTTTCCAGAACAGGGCCACTTTCGGTTCCATGGGAACACTTTAAGGCACTCTAGGATATTATGAAAAGAAATTAAAAATTAAGATAAAATTTGATCACAAGTGCACGATTAAATCACAAGTCCAATTCATACCAAGGTCGGTGATTTTCAGAGTTCTCGAGTTTACGACGAATGTAATGTACCGGTCTGCGGCAGATCTTAATTATCACATACACGACACTACGACTGGTTCACTTTGGGAACGGGCGGAATCTCCTGCTTATTCAGACACTTCAGAGAAAAAAGAAAAGTAACACTTCTGGTCGTCGCAAAACTGTCTCTCTTCTTCATAAAAAAAAAAAAAAAAAAAAAAAAAAAATAAATAAAAATAAAAATAAAATAAAATAAATAAAAAAAAACTCCTCTAACTAAAGTAACTCCTTTTAAGACATTCCGTCAAGAGGAGGTGTCAGCTTCCCTTACTTCTCATTGAAGTAGACATTTATCAGCTCGTTATCTATCGCCAATCACAATAAAACAACTCATGGTATAGCTCACATCTGTAGTTGTTTCGACCTATGAAGATCGCACAGACATTCGCTAATTTCCTGAGTCTCATTATACATTTTTTTTTTGTTTTTATTTCCAATGGCAGATTATGAACAGTTACAGAACAACGAAAAATAAAAAAGCACAGAGAAAACAACAAAACATGCTGCAACAGAGTTCATTAATCTAACATATCTCTAGCCTTCCAATATCGCTTGGCGAGAAAAGTCTTGCTCAGAGCAGGACAGTGAAGTAGATGCTGGAGTCCATAGCCTCTCCAGAGCTGCACACAGTGCATATCGGGGAAGGAACAATTTTGAGTCTGTAAAGATGTTTACGCAGGCAGTCATGTCCAGTGGCTAGTCGGAAATGAGCGACTGCTCTACGCCTTGGAACATTACATAGATTTGGGATGGCATTTTTCCAGGACTTTTGGGAAACACGGTTATAGAGGTCTTCTTGAGCGCGGACTTTAATTGATCTTTTGATGATATTTTTGATAGAGTGGAAGGGTAGAGGACGAGATATTTTTTCTGTGATTAAAGCCCCCCTTTTAGTCAGGAAGTCGGCTTTCTCATTGCCTGGAACCCCACAGTGGCAGGAACCCAATGGAACACCACATTAAACATCTGATAGTAGATTTGAGTGATAGAACAACCTATCACTCATATCTACTATCAGATTTGAGTGATAGGTTGTTCTCATTAGTACAAAACACTAATTGCATGTAATATAACTACCCACAATATTGCTTGTCTGCTGTCAAATTTAAGTGAGGACATATTATATATTTGCCAAATAAGATGCATTCCTCTCTCCTGGGGAGGAAATACCAAAATTCTTCTAATGATACAATGTGCATACCCGTAGAATAAATGGAGCATACCAGCAGAAAATGGAGCATACCCGCAGAATAAAATAATACAATGCGCATACCAAAATAGATATGAAATATTTAGATTCAATTTTGCCTGTAGGGTTTTGAATTGGGTTTTTCTATTTCAAAAACCCATCCGTTACACAGCAAGCCAAGCCCAAGAATACACATTTCTTATGCTTTTATGTCAGAATTTCAATTTTTTTTTACTTTAAAAATGTATGCTTTTCTCAAGAAGTTTTATACGAATGGAAACACCGTGGAGAACACCATTGACTTTTTGCTACAACGTTATCAGTAACGATAATATAGAACTCAAAAATTGTACCGGAGTCAATTAAAACCCCTGGGACTTGCACAATGTTTTCCATCTCCCTTGGGAAAGTTCAACAGCACAACGTGCTGTGTTTCATTTTATTCATTTTCATACATTTCTTGTTTTTATGTCAAAATTTCGATTTTTTTTACTTGAACTACTACTGTGTCCAAAAGTAAGAACAATTTTCAATTTAAAATTCCAGGGGCTCACGGAATTTCAATTGTTTCTTCTGTTTTAGGTTGCCGACACTGTCCTTGACATCTGTATGAAATCTGACACCAAAATATTCATTAGTGTTTGAGTTGCGCTTGATTTTGTGAGACGCTAAAACTGATCCCGGCGATTTTTTGAAATGTCTGAATTAATTGTTTACAGAAACGTATAGCATGTTGCGGAAAGCATTCGGTGTGCATTCCTATATCGGAAAGAAATGTTTACAAGTAGTATAAACAGCTCAAAGAAGGCAGAGAACGCGTTGAAGACGAAGAGTTCTCTGGTCGACCATCCACCTCAACCGATGAAGCTCACGTCCAAAAAATTAAAAATTTGGTGCTTGAAAACCATCGATTTATATTTAGAGACCTTGCTAATAATGTCGGAATTTCAAAAGGATCTGTCAATTCTATTTTGGGCCTCAAGTGTTTGAAAAAAAAATTGGCCTCACTTTTTGGGCACAGTAGTATGTACTTTTCCCAAGAAATTTCATACGAATGGAGACACTGGAAAACATTATTGACTCTTTGCTACAACGCTATCGGTAAAGATTATATAAAACTCAAAAAGTGTATCGGAGTCAATTAAAACCCCTGGGACTTTTAAAATGTGTTCCATCTCATTTGGGAAAGCGTTCATTTCAGTTCAGCGTTCAGTTCTTCAGTTATCTGATTCGCATCAGAAACCAATGAGGGTAATCAAGTCTCATCAGCACTTTTCATGCACCGATAAGCTTTAATGATTCAAGACGATTTATGGAAGGGGTTTCATCAAAGCTCATTATAATTAGCTCTCCTTAATATGATTACCACTCTTGCAGCGATATCTCCAGATAATGTGAGATTAATGTAATTTTAAATTAACCGTTTTGCTGGCTCGCTTCGTAAGTAGTTTTGGATAATTGAATGGCGCATGTGAAACAGTATCTTTGATACTGTGCTGGACAAAAATTGGTATCGTAGAGATAGTTTGTATATGGAAAGAAAAACGAAGGCATTGCATTTTTTTGTTAGTTAAATAGCATTTTAAAATGACAGAGTATTTAAATGTCAGAGAAACATTTAACAATTACGATATTCAATTCTAAATTCTAGCACTTATTGGGGACTTTTTTATAAACCTTAAATAATTATGATCATTTGATCTTCACCAATGTAGTTATTCAAATTGTATAAAAAATTTAATTTTCATAGATTTTAATGAAATTAATAATTTAAAAAAATTAATAAAATTAATTTTAATTAATGTTATTAATCTAATAAAATTGTTAATTTCATATTAATTAAAAACAATTTTGTTAACTAATTTAATCAATTAATAATTAAAATAATTAAGTTTAAATTAAATCAATAACTTAATCAATAAATAAAAATTAAAAATATTACGTTAATAATTAAATTATTGAGTTAATTAAAAATATTTATTAATTATTTTTAACAAATTAAAAATATGATTTATTTATCCATGATTTGCTATGTATAAGTAAAAAAATACATTCCCTAATGTTTATTCTACTTTATACTTGCAACACCATTATTTTTTGAACAGGAAATATGTAAACATTGATTATTATTTAATAAATATTTTTCTTCTTCATTCATGGCAGATTTCGAGACAGGATATACTTTTCTTTTTACCAGGTTGTCAGCCTATGCCCAACAATCTTACAGTCATAGTAGACCTCTGGCACTTGGTACTACAGGTTTCGGGTTCGAATACCAGCTTTGGTTGGTTGTTTGCAGTGGTTCGGGATCCATTTTGAGCCATAGGTCCCGGTCTCATATGACATATATAATAAAATTTCAGTTTTGTTTTATGTTTGTTGTTGTTTCTTATCCCACTTGGCTGGCCAAGCCCACGAGCCCATACGTGCTCATGATTGAAGGGGAAGGAAGCAGCTTCTGTTGTGATGGAGCACCCGTAGGTAGAAGCCTGACTTTTGCTCCGTGACGCTCTTACAGTCATAGAAGACCGGGACCTACGGCTTAAAGTGGATTCCGAACCACTACAAACATCCATGGCACCGCCGGGATTCGAACCCGAAACCTGTGGCACCGAGCGCCAGAGCGCTAGAGACACTCGGTCATTCAGGTCCCAAATGTGTGAATGCCAACGGCACGTGGTGTTCCCAGGTGGTCACCCACCCAAGTACTGACCGCGCCCAATGATGCTTGACTTCGGTGATCTAACGAGAACCGGTATATTCAGCATGGTACGGCCGTTGGCTGTTTTGTTTTATACAATCTATAACAATCAACTTTCAATAAAAAGCAACACACTAAGTTTAAGTTTATGCAGGATGTATAGGAAAATAATTTGTGAATGAAGACAGCTATAGCTAAGTAATTGTTATAAAGGCATAGCAAAACAACTGTATCCAGTTTTTGCAACCGATGAAAGTGACTTGTAATGCTAAAATTTGGAAGATAGCATTGAACATTGAAAACGAAAGGAGATGGAGCAAAAATTTCACTTACAAAGTTGTGGAGCAATAATTAATAAATTAGAAACCACATTTTGCTGACTCGGATGAAATAAATTAGTTCCCTTAAATTAGTTTCCGGTAGCCAGAAATAGATCGATGCTTTCAGATAGATCATTTTGGGTAACATTAAAAGTCAGGGCTGGATAAGCGCGTGGTCTTGATTCAGCGTTGTTCATGGATGCAAATAAAATTATTTCTCAAAATGAAACTCGATGTTTAGCCGCCATATTTCTTAAAATTGCAAAGACAGCACTGCACAATTGCAACACATAACACACTAAGACACAATTATATAACAAATATTAACAAAAGCATCTTAAAAGCCAGTTCATTTAAGGGTACAGCGTGTAACTCTTCTCTCGACTGTCCTCTCACTTTTTCCTCCTGTCTTGAAGGTACCATGGACGTTTGTAGGGGTTCGGAATCCACTTTAAGCCGTAAGTCCCGGTCTGTTTAGTCTAAAGTGTGCAAAAGATGACGGTAGAGCGACAAACCAAACCAGATCAAATCTCTCGAAGGTCGAAAGGGGGTGGGGGAACAAGAAAAACGTGCAAACCCAAAGTCTAACATAAGAGTAAATTCGTCCTTGAAAGAAACATCTATTAATCTTGAGTTCAAGATTATAGTTTAAGGTGGGAATGCTTAGTGGATCCTTACTGTAACGAATCATTGAATATGGTTATGCTGTTGAATAGCCTTTCCCGATCACCAGACTTCAGTCTGATGGATTTTGGCCTCTGGGATTACGCAGCCTGATGGCCAATTGGCTAGCGCTCTGGCCTTTGGTACCACAGGCACCAGGTTCGAATCCTGGCGGTGCCAGGGTCTTTGATAGTGGTTCGAAATCCACTTTAAACTGTAGGTCCCAGTCTGTTTAGCCCTCGTGTGCACAAGATGACCGTAGAGCGACAAACCAAACCTCTGGAATTACACACACACACACACACACATAAAATCAAATACATACAACAGTACCTACAGGCTATTTGCAATAATTATATACATGCCATTAAATGCGTATTAAATGACTAAAAATGCGCATTGAGATATACTTAATAAAAGAAATGTTTACTGGTAGTGACGAATTCATTGAACATTCTCGATATCAACATATCATTGTAACCTATTTAAAAATTTTAAATCTTTTTTATCTATGTACAAATACGCGTTTACACATCGTCTTAAAAATGGAGTGTATTTTTCATACTTGTCTCTATTTTCTTTGACGCTTGATACAAACTGACGATTGTCGAATTCAGACGTTTAAGGATATACAAGTGACAGTTCATCTCATCCATGTGAAGCAAATGCCATTTCGTATTGTTTAGTGAAGGATATACTATACAACTCTGTAAGCGGAAAATTTCCGTATCCTTTTTCGATTTTAAATTTAAAGGAAATGGTAATGGTTGCATTATACTGAACGCAGTCGCTCTGTGCATTTTATCTCCGTTCGACATATGTAGTTTTCTTCATTCTGAAATTATTTCAGGATGAAAGAACTTACATATGCACACTGTACATTTATATTGAGAATAAATTCAATTCTTAATTCTTTCTTCTTCGATTCTTATTTTTTATTCTGTAATTTTTTTAACTAACTAAAGTTAAAATTCTTTTAGAAATAAGACTTCTTTAAAATCTCTATATATAGGCCGATAAAAGTAAGATGAACACAGAAAAATATAACTTATAACAGACTAAAAGCTGTAATTAGCGTCCTATTCGTTGCCCCATTATATTCTTTATTTATTATTATCCTTTGGATGAGTTTCAACGAAAATTTTAAAAATAATTGTTTTTTTAAAAGAACAAAACTTCTATCGGCTTTTCACCGGCAGCATTTTAATTTAGTATGCGTAGTTAAATTTTATATAAAAGTTCTTTCCATTGCGGCTTAAAATAATAAACTAATATATTTATAATAAAAATGATAATTCAAATTATTTTTATTGTAGAAATGTAGGCAATATTAATTCATTAGTTTATTCTTTAGGGAATTAAACTATTGTACAAAAAGGAATTAATTGAAATTGTGTATTAAAATAAGTGACCTATCGGTTGTCCCATATGAAATGAACTTTTGTGTATAGTACAATTTTTAAAGATTACCAACACAAATTGTTTGAACATATTCAATTGAAATATGCTACAGCTATAAAAAATGAGATATCGAAAATAAGTGAATTATCGGATTCTTCCATGTGAAATGAACATTTGAGTATATAATTTTTAAAAGGTTACCAACACAAATTGTTTGAACATATTCAATCAAAATATGCTACATTTACATCAATGCATTTCTGCCATCTATTACGAAGTCTTTTTATTCCATTTTCAAAGAACACATTTGATTTATAGTCAATGAATGCAGCAAAGACTGTTTGGATAGCTTCGTAATTGACAAAGCTTTTATTCTTTAAAAACTATTCTAGATATTTAAAGAATTGGTAGTCAATAGGAGACAAGTGCGGTGAACATGGTGGATGAGACAAAACCTCAAATTTCAACTCGCCTAGCTTTTGAAGGACTTGCGAAACGCGATGTCTTGTGTTCTCACAGAGAAGAATAACGTCTTTACCACTCACCAATGCTAGTTCAGATGATAACAATTCTGATATCAATTTGTTGACAGTAATACTGTGTATCAACATTGTGCAAACATTAATGTAACTGTTATTTTAAATATGTTAAGGAGAATTAGTGGTCAATTCTAATTGACGAAACGAAGAATTAGCAGTTAATTTTAATAGTGGTACTTGAGTGATACTTCAGGTTGACGCCAAATGGCGTTAAGAGTAGCGCGAATTCGAATTTTAACACCGGTTTATTCCACTTCAGATAGCAAAGGTTGACATCTATTATTATATACTATCAACTGTAGCATATAGTAGATATCAACAGTAGCACAGTAAATATCAGTATTTATTTAACAATGCCTCACAATTTTGGCTTTAAATGGCGTTAGGAGTAGTGCAATTTTGCAGTTGAATTTAATGCTTATTATTTCTACTCTTTCGGCAGGGAATGGTTGATTAGCGTTTCATTCACAGCTGTGTTGAATTTAACGCCAGTTAAATTCAACTCTCACAGTCACGGCTGCATTATTTTTTAACTCCATATAAATTAAGCCTATTTAAACTTAAAACACTCTTTTTCAATTATACTTATATTGAAATTTTTCTATCTATTGATAGTTACTAATTATTTATTTTGCGTACTTTTTAATTACTTTTGCATTATGAAATCATAGATACATTATTATAGCGAATCCGTAGCAAATGATATTGAAAAAAAAATGGTATGATTAAAACTATAGAAGGATGGAAAGTCATTATATAATAAGACATAATATTATATAATGCACACATTTTTTCTTAATTCTAATTCATCCACTTTACTAAATTTTTCATCAAACAAACTTATTTAAATAAAATATGTTGAATAAATTTCAGCCATGATGGATCATATCTGTTTATTTTGTCCAATATTTCTTAATATATTAACAAATTTCTTCTTAAAGAATGTTATTCTCAATTTAAAATGTTTAATCGATGGATCCGCAGATTGTTTTTTTATGCATTAATTTTAATTGCTTTCATTTCAGAAATGCATTTAAGATAAAGTCATTAATATTTGAGTATAAAAAAGTTCACTTATTCAAAACCATATTTGTTTTATCAATCTTTTTTTTAAAAAATTCTATAATCTTTTATAAATAAATATTTTATTTTATCTTATTAAGTTAACATATTTGTTGTGATTAAAAATTTCTAACAATAAATCTGTTACAAAAATAATATCTCTTTTAATAAATATATAAAGTTTTAAGAAAAGAAACAAAATCAAAATACACTTTTGAATTATTGTTTTGTATATTGCATTAAAAAATTTATTTTTCTGCAAATGGAAAAAAAAAAAAAAAAAAAATCCTTGCATTTGTTGGATGCAAAAAATAATTACTCAGAAATTTAACATTTCTTTTAATAGCATCTAAGGCATACGGAGGATGTGTGAGAGATTCTCATTGTAGGGCATAAATTTCCTTTAAATTTGATTTTGTCTACTCCATTAACTGTACCAATGCCTCGCATATTCATAGCAGAATATATCACTATTTGAGATAGAACATACAATTTGATTAAAAAAAAGGGATGCCCCTGTCGAATGATCACTCGACATTTGGGTCGAAGTATTATTACCATTTGACGATGTTGAAAGAAATTGTTGAATCACAAAGCATTAAAAAGACGGCTATCGACCTTAAGATAACAAGATGTTAAAGACAGAGTATCGTATAACTGGAAACATCAGGGAGTTACCAAGATGGGCGACCAACTACCTCTCACTTGTTCACATCGATTAACAATGGTATTGGGTTCATTCGACCAAAAATCTCATTGATTAGAGTAACTTTTTTTCGATGTATTGTCTTTTGAAATTTGGGTCTTGATGCCTTGATAACTAGATAAGAAGTCTGGATACGTCCAAGACAGCGATGGGCTATCAATCTGATTATTGCCTGGAACCCAAACAGTCATCTGTGAGTTATGGTTTGGGGTGCTATTTCATTTGATAGCCGGACTTTCTTACAGTATCGTAATACATTAACATTATTCTACGTCTTCCATTGTTTGTTATTCCATCTTTCAAGGCAACATGAGAATACATGAAAACTTACTTCAATCTTTAGTAAATATATTTATGCTTTCGAAACACTTTCTTAATAATCTAGATCGCTATATCAGCAGAATGTGTTTGAAATCGGATGTATATGTACCTCCTATCCTTACATCAATTTATCTCGACAATTGGAGTGAGTTTTATAAGAAAATCACTCAGTTGGATGCCACCAACTTTATAAATCAATGCCCAGCTGGATAACAATTTGTATAAGCACCAGAGTAGGACCAGTGTTTTATAGTTTGGTTGGCTATATATAACGATATTTTCTGAATAAGACATTTAATTCTTCAGAAAATTGAATAATTTCTTTTTCAGTAACATACGCATGGCATTTTCTAGTTTTCATCTCATTTGGGCAACTCTTAGTTAGTACGTCATTTTCTTTTAGTCTTAGAATAGGAGTGTCATACCTTTCAGTTTTTTTGAAATAAATCCTATGAATCGTATTTAAAGACAAACATTTGTCTCAAGCAGCAGATAAGAGATTAACAATTCAACAATAATTATTACCCATAAAATATATAAAAATAAATAATTCAAGATACCCACCGGTGACATTCCAGAAAAGATGTTGCAATATGTTAATCTCTGATTTATATTATCTTATCTTTTTCTTAATTACTAAGCAGGTCAAGACGTAATAGTCCCTGATATAAGAAATATCTCATGAAAATAAAAATTGTAGTGTGCAGATTGGGATTATAACTGGGTGGGATTGGGTTGAGATACTTTAAGGCACAGTTTGAAGGACACACAACTTTATTTACACACGCACAAATACCACACACATACAATTAGACACAAATGATATGTCCTTCATTTAAAAATATATAATTATAGATTCGTAGAAGGATTCCACTTCTAAGACGATAACCCGATACTCAGGAACGCGCAGGGTGCACGAAAGATATTTCCTCTCAGAGTGAGAGTCAATAGGCCAACTAATGAGCCGGGGTGCGCTGAATATATTTCTTCTCTAATATTTCACGACAGAAGCACGTGATAGCACTGTAATTCCTCTCGGGTGAGAGTCTCGAGGCCTACTCACCATTTCTCCTGAAAGCCACAGGGACGTTTTTGCCAGTGCGTAGGAGGAAGCACGGTTACAAAATAAGAAATAAACTTTGATATTTAGATAAAATAAAATCTTCATTTAATTATTATTCATTCATATTTTTATGTAATCAAAAAATTCAAATTCAAATGTAATGAATACACAAAAAAACACTTAAGAAAATTTATATTTGGGGCTGAATGGCCGAGTGTCTTGCGCTCTGGCGCTTGGTACCACAGGTTTCAGGTTCGAATCCCAGTGGTGCCATGGATGTTTGTAGTGGTTCGAAAACCACTTTAAACCGTAGTTCCCGGTCTAATGTGATCGTAGAGCTTCGTCTTGAGGTTTTGTCAGTCTTCAGTTCTCTTTGCTCCTCACTAAAATGAAGCTGTATATTATTCTTAGACATGGACGTCGCCAACGACGGAGTCCTTTGGACCTGTTGTAGGCTTTCCTGCACTAGGGGGATTAGTAATAACAACAAATTTACAATTTTATGTTGACCATATTCATAGCAATCCTGGAGCTCCTCGAACCAACGAACTTCAATTGGTTGCTGTTCGAGTGCGACAGAATTGAAACCTTCACCCATGAGATTTGGAAACCCTTAAGATTTTAGACTTTAAAACCCTTAAGACTTGAAAACTTCAACCCTTAAGAAATTGAACCTTGACGCTTGAAAAATTGAAGAATTGGCATCAAAAAACAAAAATTAGACGGAATGCAGCTGAAATTCACAATTCACAAACTGAAAGAACTTGGTGAATCGATAATTTTAAAAAAAAAAGACTTGTATAAGGAAACTCTTCAATTATTAAAAGATAAAACAATTTTTTTATGGGTAGATGATGAAAATTTCTAACAATGATTAAATAACTTTTTTGGGGTAGTTTAAAAAATAAGGAAAGATGCTTTAAATAATAAATAGTTAATTGAGACCGACAAGCGCCAAAGATATTAACTTGTGTATTCGTTTATCAAAATATCCGAAAAAGCAATCGAGTTTGTTTGAGGCAAATAATCCGATATTCCATCGAAGCAACCGAATGACGATGACTTTCAAAGAATTTTCGTTTACAAGGACGTATTGCAATTAATGATGTAAAGATTCCACGTTGTAGAAGTACAAGAATTCGATGGAGGAAGGGCAGGGGGTTGATATTAATGACGTTCGCATAATTCCTTTTTTAGCTTCTTCTGTTGACACAGCGTGATTGAAGATGATGGGATTTTGAGCGCTTTGTAAACTGTCGTTAAGGCATTTTAATGGCGCCTCGCGACACAACCAAACAGAGATTCTTTTGTTTGCCGAACACAAAGATTGTGAGAAAATAAAAGAAGATTTGTTTGCCGATGAGAGGTAATAAGTTCTTATTGTATAAATGCGTGTTAATGAATTTTAAATACCGAGAACTTAGATTTCCTTCTCATTTAGATTCTTGTTATTATAAAATCAACATTTCATTGAAGCTTTTGAACTGAGATTGAAATTTAAAATAAACATTGATAAAAAAAACAAAAATTGTTTTATCGTAATCGAAGGATTAAATTTTTTTTTCTGTTTTATTGAAAGTTGAATTTTTGGATTGAAATTCGAATTTTTCGATTAGTTGGATTTTTGGATTTTGGAATAGTTAAGAGATAATTTCATTGGAGCTAATAGGTAAGAATATCTATTAGCTATTTGTTCAACAAATCTTATCCTGTGTCTGTATCTGTTAAATTTTTGATAAATATTACTGATGCTTACCTTAGATAGGATATTTCGCAGAAATTGTAAAAGGTGTCAGAATTTGTGACAAATTTCGATAGAATAAAATTATATAAACATATTTTCATACAGTAATGTATGAGCTGACCCTTTAAGGTAGACATAAACTTAAATTTTGTTTTATTTTTTTATCACAGTTGAAATTTTATATAAGTGTTTCAGATGTCTGTAAAGGAAAATTTAAAGCTAGAACAAATCATGAGATAGTGGTGGCTAACTAATTGGCCCACTTCAATCAATCTATTTTGCTTCAAAAACCGAAATCATCAATTTTACTAATTTTGATAAGAAAAGGGATTGGTGTTCCTTCATTTCAAAACCAAAGTCGTTTACGAACAATATTTAGAATTAATTTAAGACTCGTATAAGGATACTTTTCAATTATTAAAAGATAAAATAATTTTCTTAGAGGCTGATGATGAAAATTTCCAACAATGATTAGATAACTTTTTGCTTGGTTAAAAAAAATAAAAGAAGATTCTTTAAATAACGAACAGTTAACTGAGACTGACAAGCGCCAAAGATATTAACTTGTGTATTCGCTTATCAAAATATCCGAAAAAGTAATCGAGTTTGTCTGAGGCAAATAATCCCATATTCCACCGAAGCAACCGAATGACGATGACTTTCGAAGAATTTTCGTTTACAAGGACATATTGCAATTAATGATGTAAAGATTCCTCGTTGTAGAAGTACAAGAATTCGATGGAAGAAGGGAAGGGAAGGGGGGTTGATATTAATGACGTTCGCATAATTCCTTTTTTAGCTCCTTCTGTTGACACGGCGTGGTTGAAGATGATGGGATTTTGAGCGCTTTGTAAACTGTCGTTAAGGCATTTTAATGGCGACACAACCAACAGAGATTCTTTTGTTTGCCGAACACAAAGATTGCGAGAAAATAAAAGAAGATTCGCAAAGATTTACTTGCCGATGAGAGGTAATAAGTTCTTATTGCACAAATGCGTGTTAATGCAATTTAAATACTGAGAGCTTGTATTTCCTTTTCATTAAGTATTTTATTGTAGTTTTCAAATTTTGTTGATCATAAAAATCAGTATTTTATTGAAGTTTTTAAACTGAAATTAGAATCAAATATAAACATTGATAAAAGAAACAAAAACTGTTTTATCCTAATCGAATTATTTTTAAATTAAATTTTTCTGTTTTGTCGAAAGTTCAGTTGTTGAATTAATGAATAGTTAAGATTTGACAATATTATTGGAACTAATAGATAAGAATATGTTGTTCAACAAATCTGTATCCTGTATCTGTATGAACAAATCTGTATCCTGTATCTGTATGAACAAATCTGTATCCTGTATCTGTATGAACAAATCTGTATCCTGTATCTGTATGAACAAATCTGTGTCCTGCATCTGTATGAACAAATCTGTGTCCTGTATCTATATCATGTATTGGGGAATTTTGGATATTTTAATGTTGGAGCAAGGATAATGCAAGTTTTGAGTAAAAAAAAAAAAAGTTCTTTATATCCACTTATGTAGAAAACTTTGTAAAATGCACTCTCTCTGGATACTCCCAGTTTGCTGATGATACAAGAGAAAACAAGCAGAATTACAAAAGCTTTAAAATGATTTTTGTGGACGATATTATCTCTCTTACCGACCACAAAGTAATTGACAACTGGTTCCATAAGTAGAAAAGTGCCAATAATATCGAAAAAACTAATGCAATCCATTTCTGTTTGGGAGACACGATTTTAATCAGAATATATGGAATTCATTTAAAAAATTGTATAATAAATATAGTTGCGAGTGAATGCGGGGTTTTCCATCGGAATAACACAAGGTTGAATATAATAATTTATCCTTGACAGTACATGAAACAATGTCCTGATTTGAACATTTATCTGTCCTCGAAGTTGCAGTTAGTTTTTCGAGTTCTAACTCCCTTATCTCTCCTTACAAGAGAACCTTCAATTGCCTTTCGGAAGGTAATAAATCTTTTGATTCATCATCGAATACCGCCATTAGGGTGAGCGGAATTCCATGAAAGCACACTTATTTACTCTCTCAAGTCTGTACGCTGCTAAAGATTAACACTTCAAGTTGAAAGTGATAATTTATGATCGCAATTAAAGTAAAGACGAAACAAATATCAATAGTTCTGTAGAAAATAAAAAAAATAAATATTTTTTCGCCCATAAATCTTTAGAATATATATATATATATATATTTTGAAAAAAGGTTGGAGTACGGTTAAAGAAAGTATTGTGTCAAGAAGAAAAACCTACACATCCACCTACCTGGAAACCTTTTTGATGTGTACTGTTTCTAGATACTCACCAGTTTTCCGATGATACAAGAGAAAAAAAGAATTTCAAAAGAAGAATTTTCAATTTTTTTTTTTAATATCGTAAAAACTGAGGCAATCCTGTTCTTTTGGGGAGACACGATTTTAATCAGATTTTATGGAATTCCTTTTAAAAATTATATAATAAATATAGTTGCTAGTGAATGTGTGGATTTCCGTAGGAATAAAATACGGTTGAATCTAAAAATCTACTATTGACAGTACATAAAACCTTGTCCTGATTTCAACGTTTATCTGTCCTCGAAGTTGCAGTTAGAACTCGAAAAACTAACCCCCTTATCACTTCATACAAGAGAGCCTTCAAATGCCTCTTAGAAGGCAATAAATCTTATAATGCATCATCGAATACCACCATTAGGACGAACGAATTCCATGAAAGCACACTTAAAATTTACGCTCTCAAGTCTGTACGCAGCTAAAGATTAACACCTCAGATGGAAAGCAATGATTTATGAACGCAACTAAAGTAAAGACAAAACAAGTATCAATAAGTTTGTGGAAGAAGATAAGAAAAAGAAACGCCAAATCGTTTTGGCAATAAATCTCTAGAATATTTTTTTTCAAGAAAAAAGTTGGACTACGGGTAAAGCAAATTTTATGTCAAGAAGAAAAACCTACATATCCACCTACCTAGAAACCTTCTTTCTGAAATGTACTCTCTCTGGATACTCGCCATTTTCCGATGATACAAGAGAAAAAAAAAGAAGAAGAATTGCAAAAGCTTGAGTGTATAAATTGACGAAACCCACACGGTCTTCCCCAGCCATTTCCAACTACCGAATCCCATTTCTGATGGTGTGTGAACAGAATTTTTATTCCCGCTTTGGCCGGAAGGCAAGATGAAAATCTTTCTGGAGAATATCAGATTTATTAGATCAATTCCCCCGCTCCATCATAATGGTCAGAAACTTGAATAAATGGGATTCTGTCTAGTGAAGTTGATACGCTGCATGAGAATGTTGAACCACAAGAAATGTCTATCGCCCCGGCAAGATTTCATGCATTATGTTCTTCTTTATTGAAAATATTTACTTCGCCTACATCCTTTTCCATGCTGCTTTTTTTCCTCTGTTTAGTAGAAAATAAAATGTGATATGTGATGGAAGAAAGAATAATGTAAAGGGATGAGGGAAAAAAAGAGAAATATTGTATTCTCAGATTCAAAATTCTCAAATGTCATTTTCAATTGCGCATTGCGTGGATCACAGCAATGTTCTGCAATATTTCATATAATTCTGAACTGAATGTGAAGTAAAAGTTTATTCTAATAATTTATTAGTTTATTCTAATAATAAATGTTTTAACTAAAGTTCTTTAGCCTTTTAAATAAGTCATAATTTGGAATACAAATTTAGCTAAAAATTGAGAGTTTGTCACTTTGTTAAAAGACTGTCAATGACTTGATGATTGGAGTATAGATCGCGCTTAGTCAGGTTGCTGTATTTGAAGAGATTACGAGTTCGGTTACTAATTATCATTTATTTAAAGCACTTAAAATAGCAGAGTGTTTATATAAACAAGATTTACCACTTATGATCGGGGAAGTGAATGGCTAGTGATTGATTTATTTTTTTTATATTTATAAACAAAAATATGAAGCTTTTAAGACTGATGTTGGGAAATTTCAACATTATATTTATCTGTTTATCCATCTATATTCTGTATATGATTCTGTTTTCTGTGATAAATTTTTCAAATGTCTTTTACTGTATGGCATAGAGGAAGTCCGTGACTAAGAAAGAAAATATATTAGGTTTTACATGATGATTTTTTGCAACGATTAATTGTTCTTTTTAGACAACTTTGCTAATTATTATTTATTAGACACACTAATTATCATTTATTAGGCAAAATAGTTACTAATTATTATGTATTTATGGCTTTTATAATAGTAGACTGTTTACATCGAAATATGATTTACCACTTCTGGGGTGGCTAATGAATGATTTATTTGTTTTTGCCTTTGTAAACAAAAATGTGCACCATTTAAAACTGTCGTTGTAAAATTTCTACATTATATCAATCTATCTTCCGTATATAATTCTGTTTTCCCGTGATAAATTTTTCAAACATCTTTTATTATATAGCATAGAGAAAGAAAGCTTTTGTGATTAAGAGAGAAAATATATTTGGTTTTATGGGATATTTTTTTGTAACCATTAGTCGTTTTTTTTAGATAATTTTGCTAATTATCATTTATTAGACAGATTTTTTACTAATTATCATTTATTTAAGACTCTCAAATTATTAGAGTGTTTATATTGAACATGATTTACGACTTTTGGGATGGCTAGTGAATGATTTATTTGTTTCTATGTTTCTAAACAAAATTGTGAACCAATATATTTAAGACAGACGTCGGGAAATTTCAACATTATCTATCTATCTATGTACATGTTTTGTATATGATTCTGTTTTCCGTGTTAATTGTTTCATATATATTTTCATGTATGGCATAGAGAAAACTTCCGTGACTACAAGAGAAAATATATTTGGTTTTACATGATGATTTTTTGTAATGATTAGTCATTTTTTTAAGATAATATTGCTCCATTTTCTTTTTTTACTTTTGAATTACTCTCGTAAATTCCAATACGAGTCGCAATATTTTAAGAATGAAATTTTACGAAGTTGTCTAAAGGAAAAATTCCTTTTTGTTCTTTGAAATTGTTTTAATAATGTCTTGTAAAATGTTGTACATATTCCAGTAATTTTCATAAAATTAAAAAAAATTCATGGTTTTCTATTTAACATACGTAAAAATTTTTAAATCCAAAAAATAAATGAGGAGTTTTACTAAAAAATAATAAAACAAACATAAAAAATATTTATTGTCTTAATTAAATAAAGTAAAGAAAAAGAATTTGTGAAGAAAATAATGATTCGCAAATGCATTTTAAATAATATGTATCAAAAATGCCATGGTAACAAGCGAATAAGAGTACCATGTAAAAATTCGGCTGATTTCATCCGTTATTTAATTTAATTTACCCAAAAGGTCGCGATTAGGAAATTGGAGTAAGCTATTTCAATTTAGGAACTTCATTTTATACATTTCTTGATTAACATTTAATCATCTAAGCCGTAAATTCATTGGGGTAAATAGTTCATAATGATTAAATAGTTCAGTTTTAGCTTGACATTTTAATGTAAGCATTTTTTAAATTAAATTATTGACTATTGTATTCTATTAAAATTTTAATATTTAAATATTAGTACTTACTTTAATTTTATAATGCATATTTTATGTGAATCGCATCCTATGATAAAATATGATAAGAAAATAGAAAGATTTACATATGAATTTTCTACAATTTGATTTATATTAGAATTAGAAATCTTTATAGTAATACAAATCATCATCATAATAATGAAGTAAAGCTAAAAATGATTCGGTAATCTTGTAATTATGCATGAAGATTTCTTAATACCAATTATGCAAATGATTAAATTTTTACGACCCATGAATTTTTATTTAAGTCATGGCATCGTATAAAACTGGTAACAATTATAGGTTTATCTTTTCTTGTTCTCAGCTTTGCAGTTCGCACTGGACACGATAACAATAAAGTTGCGTCAATATCAAAGACCTTGATAAATTAACTGCGAACCTGGTTACACAGTCAGGTTGTGTGCAGCGTGCTGATGATATCAAGCTATAGGACGCAACTTACACCGTACAGACTCAATTGTGCAAAACTGTTGGCCCCAACTATTGCTGAAAGGAAATCATCAGTGCAATGAAGGCTCTGTAAAGCTAAGTGCACGAATGTGAGGCAAGATCTGGTGATTGTGCAACACGTCTGCATTTAACATGCTGTATTTATTTAATTTTCATCCGTGGTGCCTTTCACCATATCAGCCCAACTAGTGACTCAGTGGCAACGTGCGCCACTGGTGAGCTGAGGTTCAATCTACTGGCGGCTTTGTTGTAGACACTGTTTCAAAAAACGGGGAGACCCGATAGCGTTTGTGATGTTTAGCATCTTAACTCGTTAATCGAACTACCCAGTGGTAGTTAATGTTTTATTATGCTTCCTCCCATACAACATGCAAATGCGGAGTAATGCTCCCTAAAGGTTCTCCCTAAAAGTCATCCCGGAAGGATTGCCTTCTTTCTTCAACGACACGGAGCCAAGTCAGACATCTACATACTGGTGCTCCATCACAACAGAAGGTGCTCCCTCCCTTTTTCCATGAGACTGCACGGGCCCATGGACATAAATGTTGCTATCGACCTGCCTAAGTGGGATAAGGGAGAAAAAACAACCTTTCAGAATATCTCGACTATTGGCTGACGTAGATTTACTCTGAACAATTATTAAGATGCCTACCTTTACTCCCACAAAATCTACAGAATCATCTGGAGTGATGAATCATCGGAGATGCTATTTCTTGCGACATCAGATGAGTTCCTAGTTATCATGAATATAGATTAAACCACTCAAGGACACGTTGACAACATCATGGGGCCTGTTGCGTCACCCTTCAGAAGACGAATTTCCGACAAGATAAATGCAGACGCCTTACTTCTCACATATAACGACTTCTATGTTGTTTATACTCATTCTTAATCAACAAGTTCCACAAACCTTTTACTAACTGAATATGCATGAAATATGATACGCTGCCTTATTTGGGTACTCCAAAATGTTGTAAATCACGATCAATTGAGAAATGTCTGGCAGAATGCATTTCAAGATATAGAAATCTTTATCACTCCTTAAATAGATATATTTATACAAGCATGCTCACCCAGAGGAATGGATTACTAATTTAATTAAGTATTCAATGTGCAATTGCTACTTGTTGATGATCTTATGTACAAGAATTTTTATTCATTTGATTTTTTTTTATTGACTTAGTGTTTTAGTTTTAAGAAAGAGGCTTTTTCTTTTACAAAATAGGGTTTTATTATTCGTTGAAAAAACAGTATATTGTGTTAAGACCTTTCTTCAAGAGAGATTTATTTATTTAAAAGAGAAATTGTAAAAAACAAAGAAAAACATGAATAATTTAAAAGCAACATAAATTATTTATGATGAGTTGTTTTCAAGAAAATATAATGCAGCTTAAATCCCTATTTGAAAAAGTTTCGTAAACACAAGTTTCAAATGACATGCTTTCAATAAAAATTTTATTAATGTAATTTTTTTTTTACTATTATGTTAGTTTAAATTTGTCTGTACTTTTTTAAGTTAAAATATATAAAAAATATTTAGACTCTTTACTAATTCTTCGATAAAATATGTTTTAAAATATTATCAAAAAATGAGAACAAACCCAGAAGTATCTTATATCAAGTTACGTCAAATAAGTTCTACCACTTTACTTTGAAAATCATGTAGAAAAATAATTTTTTTGACTTTTTTTAGGAAAAAATTCAAATAGTTTTCTAATAAAAGCATTAATTTGAGATTATTTTCCTTATTTTTACAGTAGTTATTTAAGCTTCTAAAGTTGAGAAATTTAGAAGTCGAGTTTTATTCTAAATTTCACTAAAATGATATTTGTTTTCTAATTTACTAACTTGTGCTTCCTTTCGAAACCCATTAAAGGAAGTACATACATTTACCATGACAGTTTTATGTCTTTTACATTTTTAGAGATTTAAAGGCAGACTATCCACTACAAAACCAAAATATAAGAATAAAATTTATTTATTCTACCTATAACTCAAGAGACTTCTTTTAAAAAAACTGCCATTTTTTTGAACTTCGTTTATTTTTGACAAATTTATGATCAAGCTCGAAATGAACTCGGCTACCTTTTCGAGTCAGTTTCTAAATAATATTTTTTTCTCAAACAATTTATTGTTAACTCTAAATATGTTTAGTATACATCTATTTCTGTTTTTACACGATAGATACGTTCCCAAAGAATGCGTGTAATAATTTATTGCATTTATGGAAAAATAAAAGATTGTTTCCAGTCCTAAGAAAACAACAAAAACAATATACAATAAAAATTAATATTTATAAAAATAAAAGTAAAGTAAAACTGTCTTCTTAAAATTTTGGTCAATTGTGTTAAATCAAAATTGTATAAAAAAATTTCGTACAAAAACATAATTGGGTAAAAGAATCTCTTTTATAAAATATATTTTTAAAGTGTATGTTGTTTACAAAATAAACAAATAATTTTTTTAATAGTACTTCATTGTTTTATGTATATATGTTTTAAATATTATTTTAAACTAAAGAAGATTTATGAAAGCAAAGCAAAATTTTTTAAAATTAAATTTTCGTTGCATTTTTTGTTGCAATTTTTTTCGTTGCAATTTGTCAAATTTGTATAATTCATATACTCGATATACCATTTAGAGATAAGTAAAATTTTAGTTTGCTGAAGCTTTCTCACTCAAGTACTCAACTTTTTTCTCACCACGGTTTAGTTTTATTTTCTACTTTATTGCTTTTTAGCAATCTGTATGTATTTTTTCGTGTGGGTCTGCTTAATTTTTTTTTTCTTTTTTTCCTTCAAAAGCATGATTTATTATATTGTTTCTTTATTTTGTGGAGTCTTATGAGAAAATTCGTTTGCAAATGTATTCTTTAAATTAATCCAATTACATAGAAGATAAAGCATCAGTAAATAAACTGTTAATGTCTTTAAAGTAAAATAAGAGTCCTTTTCGAATGATCATTGCTGAATTGTTTCATGAAATCGATATCTGTGTCTAATAAAAATAAATGCAAAAAAATCACGATAAGATACGTAAAATCTTTGCAATTTTTGATTGATATAAATCCCAGTTTCTTTAAAAATAGAAAGCGTTTATAAAATTGAGAAATCAATTTATCTTGTTGCATTTTTTCCACGAGATGAGATGTAGCATTTCTGTTCCTAGGGGAAAGAAAACTCTAATTCTAAAACTGTAATCTACTCTAATGAGAAGTGAGGGAAGCTGATGTTCCCTCATAATGGATTTTCTTAAAGGCAGGAGAAGGGGAGAAAAAGAATTTTGCGACGTGTCGATAAGAAGTGTTGTTTTCTGTAAAGTGACTGAACGGGTTGGAGATTCCATCTGCTTACAAAGTTAGCCCCTTGTGGTTTAGTGTATCACGCCATGTGATAATTAAAGGATTGCCGTAGACCGGGTGCATTCGATTCTTGTAAATAAAAATTAATGAATGAACCTGAGAGTAGTCTTCTTCTTGAAGCCGTTAAAGGTATAGCATAGGCAGAAACGTTACAATCTATATGATAAAGTAATATGTTACAATCTCTATGATAAAGTAATATGTTACAATCTCTATGATAAAGTAATATGTTACAATCTCTATGATAAAGTAATATGTTACAATCTCTATGATAAAGTAATATGTTACAATCTCTATGATAAAGTAATATGTTTACAATCTCTATGATAAAGTAATATGTTACAATCTCTATGATAAAGTAATATGTTACAATCTATATGTTAAAGTAATATGTTACAATCTATATGTTAAAGTAATATGTTACAATCTATATGATAAAGTAATATGTTACAATCTATATGATATGTAACCTGTATGATTAATACTCTTAATCAAAAAAATTAAAATCAAATTTTGTAAGGAGGCTTCCGGTCTGTAAACGTGCGATAACTAATCACATAATTTTAGAAATAAAATTAATTACTTAAAATCTGAATTCCTTTTTAAAATTCGTTTTAAAAATACATAAATAATCATGGTAGTTTTCAAATCATTATGATGGGCCAAGAGGAAAAGCTGTCGAGTGTCCATGTTCCAAGTTTTGAGAAAATGACAGCCGAAATGATTCGAATCGGTCATTTCACCACCGGAATGCTCTGGTGAATAGCCCGCCATAAAAGTGATAACAGTATTTAATGTTCGCCCCACAAATCATTACTCCCAGTCAATGGCGGCAGTAACATTTCTTTGCCATGCAGTGTTTCTACCGAAAGATACTACATTGGATGCCGGAATTCCATTTTACAGAACTTTTCTTGCTTTAGTTGAAATGTTACTATCAGTTCGAAATCTCATGATGTGTTAAGTTTTTGGACTGAAATGATAAAATATACTTTGCGATAAAGTTTTAATAGGAAATGGTTTATGGTTGGATTTTCCATATCAGAGTACTTTTCTTGCTCTGATAAAAATAAGTAAATGGTCATTGATGTAACATGTTGAAATAAAATAAGAACAATCTGAAGCTTTGAAAATCTATTTTAGTTATTTAAACACGTTATCTTTCATTAACTTTCGTAACGATCCAAAAATGCATGTAAAGCTGACATTCTTTTCCTTTTTTGTGATTGTCTATTTACAGTTTTGTGTCTCGTCTGCCCTAATGTTTTCAATATAAAAAAAAATTAAACTCAAAGGAATTATCTCTCACTTTTTTATTCACATTTCTTACAAGTTTGTTGGCATTCATTATTCTGTAGATTCCGCCTGTTACCAAAGTGAATCCCTTGTGTTTCGTGTATCATGCTCTCTCTCTCTTTATATATGTATATGATTTAACTAGTTTTTTCATTTACAAGTTATAAAATTATTCATTGTAATGTAGGAAAATTTAGAACATTTATCAAACAGGATTTTACAAGTTAGCACAAAATAAAAATAATAGGCTTATTTTCTGTTTTAAAAATACATAAAACGTAAATATAGCAAAAAATATATTTGATTTCACATATGATCAGTTTCACAGAGTGATTGCTTTAACAGCTATACATAGCATATCCAAAATCTTTATCTCGTATATTCATTGGATATTATTTATAAATATAATTATCCATGTTATATTATTTTAAAGATTCATTTCAGCATAGAAAATTTGAAAATCATTAAAAAACATCTTATGGATACAATAAATGATATAGAAAAATAATTCGGAATCTTGCAAAAATAAAGTAAATTTTATCATTGGAGTTATTGTTACTTGGTGTAAAGCCATTTCTAATCTCAGATATATACCTAGGGGCATTAATCAACAGTTTCAGACTCTACTTAAGCAGGTGTCCTTGGCACTCAAAAACAGAAACTAAAATCTTTGATTTTGATTTATTTGGATTTGTGGGTTATGGAAAATTATGAAGTTTCTGGATTGTTATAATTGCGATTTTGTGATCTGGATTGTGGTTTTGTGGGATGAGAAAACCAGAATCAATTCTTTTAAGAAGTGATTCTGATTTTCTTATATGAACTTAACACTGCTTTTAACATGAATAATAATAATTTTCAAATAAAAAGATTCTTTTTTCAATAAAAAGATCATTCAATGTTATAGATCATGGAAATTATTTAAAATTCTGCCTTCTGTATCTTTAATTAATTTAAAAATACAGAAGGCAGTTTATAATTAAAAAATTGATAAAGAAGTTAAGTAAGTCGGTAGTTATTTCCTTTTCTTTTTAACTGGGAACAAAAGTTTTCTTATGCTTTTTCAGTTGTTGGCAGGTTCCCAGCATAAAAAGTTGGAGACATATTTCAAAATTTAATAAAATATAAAAAATAAGATATGAATGTAATTCATGATGGTTCAAATCTTTCTGTTGATTTATGGCTGATTTCTAATTTAAATAATTGAAAACTATTGTTAGACTTAAAAATTTATTTAAAACTGGACGAAGACGAATAATTTTAATTCGATTCAAAGTGGCAATTTTTCATGCAATTTAAAGTTCATTTTCCTCCCCTTATATCACAAGAACATTTATAAAATGGAATTAGCATATTTTTCCCATAATAAAAATAATGAATTACGTAATCTAAATAAATTTGAGTGGTCGTTGCGTATCAACTAATGTTGAAAAAATTCATTTTATTTAGTTTTCTTATTCTCTTAGCAATTTCCTTATAAGAACGAGTAAAAAATATTACTTGCTATCTTTATTTAAAATATTATTTCATTGATACAATATTGGCTTTTAAACTTATAAGAAATTTGGAAATTTTGAAACCAAGGGAATTGCATTATATATACAAAATGGGTTAGCGGTTAGAATATTCGTGGGAAAGTAATCCTGCTTGCTGTGGATAGGTTAATTGAACTAGTAGCTCAATTTTAAATTTTACTTGATTAATCTTGCTTAAAAGGGTAGATTGGCACTTATCGCAAAGATGTAGCCAAATCTCTTAAGAGTAGAACTTAGAAAGTTTTAAGTTTAACATGTTTTAATAATGCTACTCCTAGGTAATGTAGGAGTTGTAAATTTTCTATATAAGAGTTCGTCAATTGGCTCATCTAGGTAAATGCTGTGTAGTTTAAAGGAAAAAGGACTGTAATCAAATTTATTCAGATTTTGAAAAAAAAAACTACACAAATAAACTGGCTCACTATAATTAAAACTTATTAAAATTGATGACTTTAAAAATTTATTTAATTTAAATTCATGGTTATTGGTTTTAAAATTAATGTAAATTAGTAATATACTCTAAATTAGTAATTTAAAATTAGAATTTTTTTATTTCCAATGGTGAGTTTAAAATTAGTGTAAACTCGCAATTGGAAATAAAAAAGAAATTAGAGTAAACATCAATAGGTAAAATGAACAGAAAATAGTTTTCAAGACAATTTTTTTAATTCAGATTTAACCATGATAAATAATATGTGAGAATCTTTTGTTCACTTTTCTAACGTTGAATTAATTTATAAACAGATACAAAAAAAGACAACAATTTTTTCCAATTATGAAAAAAATGAGATGAGTTTCTGTGCGACAAAATCGTCAAATATGAGCCATTTTGGCGTCAGCCCTGAGGACATGATCCAAATGATGCGGAAAACGTCGCACATAACTCGAAGCCAAGTGTTCCTCATAAACGTCACAATGATCGACGCCTTCCCGAATTCCTCACACTCGGCCGCACAGCCACCAGCGGAAAAGATGCTCCAATGCACACCCCTTTTCAGGAAAAATCTCGTCTGATGCACCCCTCGCTCCAGAGTGATTAGTGTGACAGGGGAAAAATAATTCTTCTTCGACAGAAATATGACGTATCTTTCGTACAGAATATAAGTTCTTCGTGGGAAGGCCTGGAGGTATCTTTGAAATCACGAAAACAACTCTTGTTTGTATTAGAGCATGATTAAACTGGTGGTTTAGACGAAAGTTGGAGGAAAAAATGCGATGCAGCCTTAAGCAGTTTGGGCTTATTCGATTAAAAATTGGAGTGATGTGTGACAAATAGGGTGCTTCGTACTTTTCCAAATGCAAATACCATAAATTAAATAAATACAATAAATGAAAAATAGTAATACAAAGTCATATAAATATAAATTAGAATCTCTTTCACTACTTTCTTTGTTTACTTGCTTTTTACTGACAACTTAAATAGTTTATATATATGTTACTGATTTTTAAATAAGCCTTTCAGGAATGATAAAAATCCTTCTTTCTTTAAATATTTTTTAAACAAGTTGTTTAAGTCAATTGGTTTTTAATATAAATCATTGCAACATCTGTTTCATATAAATAAATTATTATAATCGATGTTCATTTCCATGTTTTGCCTGATTAATCTAATTTAAAATGGTAAAGGGATATATATTTCGACAAAATATCAGGATTGGGTGCATGTTTTTTGTTTCTTCACTTATAGCAAAAATCTAGCCAAATCTCTAGAGAGCAGAACTTGGAAAGTTTTAAGTTTAACATGCTTTCGTAAAGCTACTATTAGATAATGTACGAATTGCAAATTTGCCATCCGAGATTTCGTCAATTGTCTGGTCAAGGTTGAATCAAAATAGATTAAAGAAAAAAAGGCTGTAATCAAATTTATTTAGTTTCTGAAAAAAATGCTTGAATTAATTCATATAAGCTATATTTAAGACACACTATATTTACAACTTATTGATGGTCTTAAAAATTGATTTAATTTGAATTTATGGGTATACATCAATATATAAAATGATCAGAAAATAGTTATGATAATTTTTATATTTAGATTTAACCATGGTAAATAATATTTTGTGTGAATCTATCGTTCCCCTTTCCTTACGTTACACTAATTTATAAACAAATACAAAAAAAAAAAAAAAAAAAACCCAATTTTTTTCAAATTACGAAAAAAACGAGATGAGTTTCTGTGCGACAAAATCGCCCAAAATGAGCCATTTTGGCGTCAGCCCTGAGGACATGATCCAAATGATGCGGAAAACGTCGCACATAACTCGAAGCCAAGTGTTCCTCATAAACGTCACAATGATCGACGCCTTCCGAATTCCTCACACTCGGCCGCACAGCCACCAGCGGAAAAGATGCTTCAATGCATACCCCTTTTCAGGAAAAATCTCGTCTGATGCACCCCCTCGCTCCGGAGTGGTTAGTGTGACGGGGGAAAAAAAGTTCTTCGACAGAAATATGACGTATTTTTCGTACATAATAAAAGTACTTCGTGGGAAGGCCTGGAGGTATCTTTGAAACCACGAAAACAACTCTTGTTTGTACTGGAGCATGATTAAACTGGTGGTTCAGGTGAAAGTTGGGGGAAAAAGTGCGATGCAGCCTGAAGCAGTCTGGGCTTATTCGATTATAAAATTGGATGATGTGTGACAAATAGGGTGTTTCAAACTTTTCCAAATGCAAATGCCATAAATTAAGTAAAATACAATAAATGAAAAATAACATAATAATACAAAGTCATATAAATTTAAATTAAAATCTATTTCACTGATTTATTCGTCTACCTTTCTTGTTACTGATAACTTTAATCACGTATTTAAAAATCAATAAATATATATGAGCTTATTAGACCATTTTTATCAATAAAATTCTTCTTTCTTTAAATCAATTTTAGACAAGTTGTTTAAAACTGAAGATAATAAACACTAATGGACATTGAAGGTAATAATAAGCAACAATGAATATTGATGGTAATAATAAACAAAAATGAACATTGAGAACTGACAATAATAAACAATAATGAACGTTGAAGATAATAGTAACCACTAATGAACATTGAAGATAGTAGTAAACTATGAACATTGAAAATAATAAACACTAATGAAAATTAAGATAATAATAAACATTAATGAACATTGAAGATGATAATAAACACTAATGAACATTGAAGATGATAATAAACACTAATGAACATTGAGGATAATAATAAACACTAATGAACACTGAAGACCATAATAAAAAGTAATGCTTCCAAACTTGGTTTTTATAATTTCATGTATAGTTCTGTAAATATGCAATTTCATGTATAGTTCTGTAAATATGCAATTTCATGTATAGTTCTGTAAATATGCAATTTCATGTATAGTTCTGTTAATATGCAATTTCATGTATAGTTCTGTTAATATGCAATTTCATGTATAGTTCTGTTAATATGCAATTTCATGTATAGTTCTGTAAATATGCAATTTCATGTATAGTTCTGTAAATATGCAATTTCATGTATAGTTCTGTTAATATGCAATTTCATGTAAATATGCAATTTCTGTTAATATGCAATTTCATGTATAGTTCTGTTAATATGCAATTTCATGTATAGTTCTGTTAATATGCAATTTCATGTATAGTTCTGTTAATATGCAATTTCATGTATAGTTCTGTTAATATGCAATTTCATGTATAGTTCTGTTAATATGCAATTTCATGTATAGTTCTGTAAATATGCAATTTCATGTATAGTTCTGTTAATATGCAATTTCATGTATAGTTCTGTTAATATGCAATTTCATGTATAGTTCTGTTAATATGCAATTTCATGTATAGTTCTGTTAATATGCAATTTCATGTATAGTTCTGTTAATATGCAATTTCATGTATAGTTCTGTAAATATGCAATTTCATGTATAGTTCCGTAAATATGCAATTTCATTAACAAGGAAAAATCTAGGCGAAATATTTTGCTTCATTAATTTCTGTGGATTTGCAGACATTCAATCATATACTTCCCAAGAGAATTACCTTTTCAAACAAATATAATGATTAATTTCTGAATCACAGAATACTAGACTAAATACGTTTCGTCTGTTATATAAATTTGAGATTCTATTGCCAGATCAAATGCACTATTTCTTATTTATTGTTAAAATATTCGAATAATATTTTTGAAATTATATTTGCCACTTGAATAAGTAATGTTCAATGGTAAAAACAGGAAAAAAGAGCAGGTATAATATAAATTATGAAATTTTGTTAACGAAGTTTTATATATCTAGAAAATACATGAATTTCTATTGTTCAAGAACATTAGATTTATATTCAGTTGAATAGATGAATCTATCTTTTATTTCGACAGAACCAGTAAAGGAACCCACAAGGGAAACCTCACTTTCTGTTCATTGAATACTATCTTGTTAATGCGAGAATGGCGTTAGTGGAACGTGGAAAGTAACTCGATATCATCTTTATTTAACATGTGCACTGATTAATGCTTGTTACTTGGGAGGTAAACTTGCCATTCCTTAAATAACAAGAATTACTGATGTAAACCATACATTGGAATGTTTTCTTGATATTAAAAGTATTTGCAAAATTTATAATTTCACAAAGGGTACTAAATGCAGAAATTCTCTCTCCTTAATACCGGAGTATTAATTTCTAATAAACAGAAATTTAATTTCGCTTTGATGTATTTTGGATTGAAACACCTTGAATTTAATCTTGTTATTGTGTATAAATGTGCTACTCAGAATATTTTCTAGAAATTTTATTGTTAGAGAAGAGAAAAAAAAAGTTAATTATTTTTTATTGGATTTTTTTTAACAGAAAAAAGAGGGGTTTTTTTTATGAAATTAGATTTAAATTATTCAAAAAATGTAAAACAGAAATTAAAATTTTAATTTTTAAATGATGTAAATACTTGATGTGGCTAAACAAAATCAGTTACGTTATCAATACCATACAGTTTTAATTATGTTTAGCTTTAAATATTACATATTGTTGTGTTTTATTAAATTATTAGTAGTAGGATTTTAATATATTTTATTTTACTATCAACAAACATTTCTAAGAGCCTCCGTTCTGGCTGTCAAACTTACATTGATTTCTTTTTCTCTACTCAGTTGGCCCCGTAGCATATGCAGTTGTTCATTCAACGCAGTTGCGTCGTCTACGACGTCAGGTTTGGCTGCGCCATCTATCGTTAATAATATTTATAAAAAATAGTCAACATTTGAATAACTCAATCAAAATCTACTTCAATGGTAGAAATTATTATTTCTGTTCATGTTATCAGTTAATAGTGCCACTTTAGAATGTTAAGGGGACAATAACTTCAGCAATAGTTTAATCCCCGTTATAACAACTAGCTGCTAGGTTCTTATATGTTTTTTCTAATCCTGCTCTGCCATACAGTTTTTTTAGAAAGGCAATCACCCCTTTACTTTTAAATACAATATAAATTCTCCACTGTGTACCCTAGAAAATGTTAAATTCTCACAAGATCTTAACTTTAGCAAAAAATGATTCTCATTCCTAAGTGCTTAATTTTGTAGAATTTATAAAATTATTCTTCTCCCCTATTCTAATATGATACCATACACCCACGGTTTAGTTACCTTCCATTTCCATAATGAATGAGAGAAAATCTAAAGAGATTATCACTCGTTTTTACTTAATTATAACTCTTTTTTCAAAGCAGTAATTACCAACACCTCTGAAACTCTTCCAGCATCTAATAGGCATTATATAGCGCATTAGTTTTTGCGTAACGAAAACACACGCAATCTTTTTTCCGCATCAGGCTCTTGATGCTTCCGCGCATGCGCTCTTTATTAGTTGATTAATTGGGAAATTTAAGTATAACGTGAAACCTTTCACATAATTTCGAAACCTCTGCAATACTAGATCTCGAATGAGAGGAACTGAAAGACATTATAGAATAATTAGAAATATATAGTTCCTAATAGGAATGATATTTAAGATCTAATAAAGATAGAAGATTGGATTTTTATCGTTTGTCAGAGGAACTTTGACTATGATTGTATGTACGTAATAAAAAAAAAATTTAAGATATGTCTCACATATATAGTTGTGATCCATTTCTCGATAATTGCTATTCTTCTTTGTATAGCAATAAAATTTCATATTTTCCCAACAAATTCTCAAATATTCGTAGAATATGTAGAATTGTATTAATTTTTTAAATCTTTTCTGATTTAAAATAGTTATACATTTGTAATATGTTTTTAAATTATATTTGCTTCATAATCCTGTTCTTAAAATGATTGTATGTACTTTATTTCTTCTATTTTTTTTTTTTTTTTTTTTTTTTTTTTGAGATTCTAAAAAAAATCAATTCTTTTTTTTCCTCTAAGAATTTTAAATATTATTCATTTAAAAACGAACATTATTTTTTTCATTTAAAAACGAACATAATTTTTATTCATTTAAAAAAGCAAATGAAATTTTTATTCTTTTAAAAATAAGAATGAAATGTTAAAAGAAATAAAATATAAAATACAATTTCCATAAAATGTAAATAAGAAAAACATTTCTATTTGCAGCTTCTTTGTTATGATTAGCATTAATGTTGTGTTTTTGTCTCAATCTATCTCCATCTATTCATTTCCATACCAGATAAAACCTGAAAAATAAAATAAAAGCTTGATTAAAGTTATTTCCCAAAGTTGAATAGTTTTAATTTTAAATGTACGTAACTTTTTAAAAAATTTAGCAATATCCTGATTTATGCTTACATTAATTATTAAAATTCTAATTACTTACTTTTAATTTTGAAAAAAATTCCATTCTATTTTTTTATGTTAATGAAAATTACAATACAGATATTTTCAATTTATCAATCTGGTTTTGTTGATTTTTCAATTCTTTTTTATTTTTATTTTTGCAATTCAAAAGACAATTTAAAATTAATAACTTGAACTGTAATTTGCATTTGAAAAGATTTTGCATGACTTTAACTTCAGATATATGTAATAAATATTTAACAGTATTATGTTTGTTTTAATTATTAAAATTTAAATATTTAACTAATTTTTATTTAGAGAACTTCTTTTGATGGTAATGAAAGTACTATAGAAATATTTTCCATTTATTAAACTACTGCTGCTGAAGTTTAAATTTTTTTTCTCATTTTGTATTTCATGAAATTAGATAAAAATAATCAGTAAATTGTGATTGTTATTATGAAAGAATTAGAATTTTTTAATAATGAAATATTTTAAAATATTAAAAACATACAATGTATAAAAGATTTATCTTTTTGTGCCCTCCCGCTTTAAAGAGGTAATGTTAGTATAGATTTATTAATCTGATTAGATTTTTTTATATTTTAAATCATGCTTTATAATAAATTAAAAGTGTATTTAGATTTGCTGAAATTACTATTAAATATTTACTTAATAAATTAATGATTTTACTTTCAAGATTATTATTTAAGACAAAACTTATTACACGAAATACTTTTTTATTCCTTTTTGAATTTTAATCCTTAATATTAATTATTTTAAAATTTTGTCTTATTTTTATATTTGTTTTCCTTTACTTTGTAATACAACTTTCTGTTCCATTTCTTGCAATTCTGATAAAAAGAGAGAAATAACTTATAATGATGTAAAATTTATTAATTTTTATTATATAATATCTTTCTGCTATCTGCAATGGTGCAAATTGAAAGTTAAGTACTAATTTATAAATTATTAATTTTTAATTTTTAAATTAGTTATTTATAATTAATAATTCATTAATTATAAATTTTTTTGTACCTCTTTAAACTAAGTTGAAAATGTAGATGGATTTACTATAGCCCTTTTTTCATAAATGTGTTTGTCTTCCTAGAATATTGTTTTTTGTTTAAAGAAATGGCATTTTGTAGCAAATCAATTTTAACATTTTCATTAATAATATGTGTTAGTTTTCAAAAATCCAACTAATCTATTTATTTCACTTTTGGTTGCATTTCAGTTTTTGTTAAATTTCTTTAAAAATAAACTTCTTTCAAAGTTTTTTTTTTCCATTTAGATTGAGTTTTTGATTTATGCTAATATATCGTTTCATTGTGTATTAATTTATACTTTTTTTAAAGAATTTTTTTTTCATAAAATACAATGAAATTAAAAAAAAAATACTATGTATTTACATCTATACTAAGTACCTGAAGAATTTTTTCTATCATACTTTATGTAGGTTAGACTTTTAGCTATTTAATTATTATTCTTTATACAGTTTTACAATAAATATAAATTGCACATAAATTTATAAAACTTCATCTTACTTAATCCTTTAATAAGATCTTATTTTTCACAAGGAATTGTTCTTTTTTTGAAAAAAAAATATATAAGGATATATTTTTCATTCTTCAATTATTATTTTGAATTATGAATTTTAATTAAAAAATACATTTTTCTGAAATCCTTTTTCTTCATAAGACATTCTTCTTTCCTCTTTTTGTTAACCTTAAAAAATAATTAATTTATTACTGTATGCAATTGTGATAACTTTCTTTTTAATAAAAATAATTCAATAACAATTTTAAATGTAGATGAGTCAATGAAGTATTATATACAGAAACAGAATTAACTGATATCTTAATAGATTAGAAATACTTTTCTAAAAAACTTAGAAAATTGAAAATGTACATTTTTAACTTATCTTTTAAAAGATACTTAATTAATTTTTTTATTTGTGTAATCAATATTCCAAAAATGATAATTATCTGTGCAATGAATAATGCTACTTATTGCATTCAATGTAGCATTTGTATCGTCATATCCTGCATAATATTCTTTTTCATTTCATTGAATTTCAATTTAAAATTATATGTATTAACTCAATTTATAAAACTAATTGAAATCATAAATTAAAAAATCAAACCAACAAATATTCCCACATTTTTTTTCTAGCCTCGTTTGAATTATATTATGATTCTTTAGAATTAATTCAAATATTCATGTGAAGAAACTAAACTATGTGATACAATATTTTTAATATAAAATTGTGATTCATTGTCTTTGTTGCTCATCCTCGTAGATGAGCATCCGTTGATTTTAGTTATCGGCTTTAACATCAAATCAACTTTTATCAAATAAACTATGATTTCTTTTGTGTACAGGATGCTAGATTAACCAGAAATATTCTAATTTATCTAAATTAAATTTATAAACTTTAATTTAGGTTTTCGCGGTGCATAATTAATCTACTTTTTCATTGTTTCATCACTTTGCCGACCTGTTTATTTTATACATAACATTATCAATGCACTTTCTAATCGCATGCGCAGTAGTGCAATGTTTCCGATGAGTAGGTGGCTAAGAAGGAAAAAATAACGAAAAGGATACGATAAAAAAAAGAACAGTATGATATAATTCTATTATTAGTGAGAATTTAAATTTTCACGAAAGAGGCGAATAATATGAAATCACTAACTTAAAGTTAAGAAAACAGATATTTAAATTAAATGATGTAAAAACTCTAGAGGTATGTTTTGATACTATAATTTGATCTTTAGTTGACAAAATGTTTACTATTGATTTTATTATCCTAAATCACAATTATGCTTAAAATATCTTTGTTTTCACATAAAGGTATATCTCACATATAATGAAGTTTAGTGTAAAGTTTTATGCTAAGCAAAATTTGTTCAGATTCCAGAATTCTATTCCATGAATTCTTCTATCTTCACTTAGGCCTAATCACAAATGATTGCCTTCTGTGACACTAGATCTCCACAAACTTATGTCTTGAAAATTCACAAGGACAGTTGCAATCTCATTGCATTTGTCTCAACCAAGGAATAAAAGAAAAAAAAGAATAAAACTCGAGATTAACTCGCTATTAAATGAATCGCCCTGGTCTATTCGAATCGTGATATATTTCCCTTTCGTTCCGATTGCGAAGCTGATGGGGGAGTAATTTCAGATAAGTCTTTTACTCTGTCCTGGTCTCGAAAGATGTTCCGGCCATTTTTTTTTCTTCTCTCGAAATCTACAAATCTCGATTGCAGTCGGAAGAGAGAAGAAGAATTCGTTCTTTTTTTTTGTTCCTTTTCTTTCTTTCCGTGTGACAGAGGCGCCTGTTTAAGCCGACTCAAGTTATTGATGTCTTCCCTGAAGAATGCGTTCCCTGATCTGGAAAAGAACAAATCCGGGGAGAGAAATTAGAGATTTGTTTTCTCTAATAAATTCTGAAAGCGAATTGTTTTTGTCGTCATCTTGTCCTTGCTAGTCATCATTCATTCTCAGTCAAAAGGTCTCAGTGTTTTTACATGCATGTAATTTGAATGAATACATGGGTTCAATAACTTTAAGTGCATATGCAATTGATGAATATTAAATTTAGAAACTTTTTGATGTGATAAAGTTATAATTTATTGAAGAAAAAGTTATTTAAAAAAATATATTGGGTTGGTAAGAAAGTAACAGTAACAGTTAAGTGGTTTTCACCACTTATATATGGTGAAAACCGAATGTACTTTTTTGCCAACTCGATATACAGGGTGATTATAATTATAGTCCTACTTTCGAAATGCTGTAAAAAAAGTGAGAGAGAGATGCAAAATATATTTTTAACAGTTTAAATAACTATGAGATCCTACGAACAATACGAAATTCCACATACGATTTAATCCTTTTCAGTAGAAACATTATTTCGGTCAAGAAATGTTTCCCCTATCGATATGGAGTAATGATTTGTGGTGTGAGGGGGAAATATCAGATAGTGTTATCACCTTCATGGTGAGCTATTCCCCAGAACATTCCGATGGAGGAATAGACCATTCGGATCTGCTGGGTTGTCACTCCCCACATGTTGGGAACAGTCTTTCCGACAGCTTTTGTCTTTGTTGCCCACCACCTTTGCGATTTCGGAAATGAGTTGTGCGGCATTTGGGCTGGAAGCTCAACAATACTTGGGGAATGAATGGGACGGGGAGCGGGCAGCAGCGTGAAACGTCGTTAATAAACGGGCACTGATGCTAATGGTGTTCGGCGTAACAAGTTCGCGATTGAATGTTCTTGATGGGTGAGGACAAGGTGAGCGTTGATTATAAAGTTGTGGTGGAAGTAGTCTTCTAACTTAATGGATATGCTGTGAAATTGTACGTCAAAGTCCTGTTTTCATATTCAGGATTAAATATAATTTTGGGTAATTTAAAGTACTAATTTTAATGCCAATTGTTTAAGTCAAAAACTTTTTTTTATCACAGTTTTAGATAAGAAATAACAATTTCAAAACACATGAAAATAAGTATAAATTATTGCTATAAATTCTCATTGATCCAATTTTAAGGTCTCCAATTTAAAATTAGTTATCAATTTTATTGGATACTGCAATATATTTAAACATCTCTATACATAAATTTTAAATAAGGTGACAAAGATGATAGTCAGATGCTAAAAATCAATGTTTTCTTATTTCTTTGTAGTATAAAGATTATCTGTGTGGAAAGTAATAAAATTCCATACGAAATTAATTTATTCAAGTATAGAAAAAAAATATATAATTAATGAAGCATTCATTTTTTAAAATTATTATAAAAAAGAAATAATAAATTTAATGATGGTAAAAAAGGATCTTCCAATTCCAGAAATTGAAAAAAAATTGTCAATGAACATTCTGATAACTGAGGGTTTTACAATTCCAAAACATTGGACTGAAATAATATTAATGAACATTCTGAGAATTGAGAATATTCCAAAAATTGGAAGAAAATGTTGTTAATAAACATTAAGATAATTGAGAGTACAGAAGAATTATATTTACGAATTTATTACGAAGTGCAAAATATTTCAAATAGATACGTTACATTCTTTAAGCAGAGCAAAAAAGTATTTTAACATGAAAACTATAAACTGTAAAGATAATTTCGAAAAAAGTTATTGTGACATTTTTCAATATGCCGTATACCAATTTTTGCATTTATATAACAGTTCAAATAACTATGAGATGTGAAATGGATGGTTTCCTTTCAGCTTAACAAAAAATGTGTTGCAATATGAAATCCCACATACTATTTAATCCTTTTCGGTAGAAACATTACTTCGGTCAAGAAATGTTTCCACCTCTATCGATTTGGAGTAATGATTTGTGGTGTGAGGGGGAAATATCAGATAGTGTTATCACTTTCACGGCGTGCTATTCAGCAGAACATTCCGATGGAGGAATAGACCATTCGGATCCGCCGGGTTGTCACTCCCTAAAAGTTGGGAACAGGCTTTCCGACAGCTTTTGTCTTTGTTGGCCACCACCTTCGCGATTTCGGAAATGAGTTGTGCGGCATTTGGGCAGGAAGCTCAACAATACTTGGGGAATGAATGGCATAGGGAGCGGGCAGCAGTGCGAAACGTCGTTAATAAACAGGGACTGATGCTAATGGGTGTTCGGTGTAACAAGTTCGCGGTTGAATGTTCTTGGTGGGTGAGGACAGGGCGAGGCGTTGATTATAAAGTTGTGGTGGAAGTAGTCTTGTAGCTTAATGGATATTTTGCATCGAAGTCTATTTTCATATTCATCTCGTTAATAAAGGATTTGATATTCCATTTCAGATAGCAGATATCTGAAGTGTTTTCACTTAATCTAAGATTAAATAAAATTTTGGATTATTTAAAGTATCAAATTTAATGTTAATTTTTTTTAATCAAAAATTTTTCTTTATCACACTTTTGGATGATTTGGTTTGGTTTGTCGCTCTACTGTCATTTTTTGCACAGTTTAGGCTAATTAGACCGGGACCTACAGTTTAATATGGATTCAGAACTACTAACAAACATCCATGCTACCAAGTACAGAGATAAACACACATACAGATCCCGATCTCAGTACCATCTATCAGGTCCAATTGTGAATCTAAACCATCCAGGGACCCTATCAAACACACGCAAAAAATTTCTTCAACACCAGACCAGCCGCTTAGGAGGAGTTGAGTGACAAACATACGCACAGAAGAATCATATATATATAAAGATTATATATATTCATTCATATTTCCTATTATGAAGTGCAAAATATTTCAAATGAATAAATTACTTTTTTGTTCTGTTTAAAGAATATATTTTAACATGAAGAACTAAAAACAATGAAAATTATTTCTAAAAAAATTATTGTGCAATACATTTTGGACAGTTCAAATAACTATGAGGTATGAAATAAGTGGCAACATTTCAGGTAAGCCAGAAAAGTCTTATAATATGAAATCCCACATACGATTTAATCCTTTTCAGCAGAAACATTATTTCGCTCAAGAAAATGATTTGGAGTAATGATTTGTGGTGTGAAATTGGAAACATCAGATAGTGTTATCATTTTCATGGCGAGCTATTCAGCAGAACATTCCGATGGAGGAATAGAACATTCGGATCCGCGGGGTTGTCACTCCCGTAAAGCTGGGAACAGGGCTTCCGACAGCTTTTGACTTTGTTGCCCACCACCTTTGCGATTTCGGAAATTAGTGGTGCGGCATTTCGGCAGGAAGCTCAACAATACTTGGGGAATGAATGGGACGGGGGGCGGGCTAGCAGCGCGGAACGTCATTAATAAACGGGGACTGATGCTAATGGTGTTCGGCACAACATGTTCGCAGTTGAAAGTTCTTGGTGGGTGAGGACAAGGTGAGCCTTGATTATAAAGTTGTGGTGGAAGTAGTCTTGTAACTGAATGGATATGTTGTGAAATTGTACATCAAAGTCTAGTTTTCATATTCATCTCATTAATAAAGGATTTGATATTCTATTTCAGATAGCAAATATCTGAAATGATTTCTTTTGATTCAAAATTAAATATAATTCTGGGTAATTTAAAGTACTAAATTTGATGGTAAGTTGTTAGTGATAGAATTTTCTTTATCACAGTTTTAGATGAGAAATCCTCAGTATTTCAAAACACATGAAAATAAGTATAACTTATTAGTATAAGTTCTCATTGCTTCTAATCATAAGGTCTGTAATTTAAAAATAATTACGAATTTTATTAGACATTGTTATTTCTTTAAATATATCTATACATCAATTTTAGATAAGGTGACAAAGATGATAGACAGATGCTTGATGAAAGATTATCTGTGCAAAATGTAGTAAAATTCCATACGAAATTAATTTATTCAAGTATAGAAAGAACTATATAATTAATGAAGCATTCATTTTTTAAAAATTGTTATAGAAAAAGAAATAATAAAAATTTAATGATGGTACAAAAGGAGCTTCCAATTCCAAAAATTGAAAGAAATTATTGTCAATGGACATTCTGATAATTGAGAGTACAGAAAAATTATATTTACGAATTTATTACGAAGGGCAAAATATTTCAAATATTACATTCTTTAAACAGAGCAAATAAGTATTTCCACATGAAAACTATAAAGATTATTTCGAAAAAAAAATTATTTTACCATTTTCCAATATGCAATATACCAATTTTTGTATTTATATAACAGTTCAAATAACTATGAGATATGAAATGGATGGCAACATTTCAGTTAAGCAAGAAATGTGTTGCAATACGAAATCCCGCATACGATTTAATCCTTTTCAGCAGAAACATTATTTCGGCCAAGAAATGTTTCCACCTCTATCGATTTGGAGTAATGATTTGTGGTGTGAGGGGGAAATATCAGATAGTGTTATCACTTTCATGGCGAGCTATTCACCAGAACATTCCGATACAGGAATAGACCATTCGGATCCGCTGGGTTGTCACTCCCGAAAAGTTGGGAACAGGGTTTCCGACAGCTTTTGTCTTTGTTGCCCCCCACCTTCTGTATTTCGGAAAATTAGTTGTGCGGCATTTCGGCAGGAAGCTCAACAATACTTGGGGAATGAATGGGACAGGGACCGGGCAGCAGCGTGAAACGTCATTAATAAACGGGGACTGATGCTAATGGGTGTTCGGTGTAACAAGTTCGCAGTTGAAAGTTCTCCGTGAGGACAAGCTGAGCGTTGATTATAAAGTTATGGCGGAAGTAGGCTTGTAACTTAATGGATACATTGTGAAATTGTACATCAAAATCTAGTTTTCGTTTTCATCTCATTATTAAAGGATTTGTTTTTCCATTTCAGATAGTAGATATCTGCAATGCTTTCTTTTGATAAAAAATTAAATGTTTCTGTTTAATTTAAACTACTAATTTTAATGCTAATTTTTTTAGTCAAAAACATTTCTTTATCACAGTTTTAGATTTGTTTTGGTTTGTCACTTTACGACAATTTTTTGCGAACTTTGGGCTAATTAGATCGGGGCATACAAATTTAATGTGGATTCCGAATTACTAACAAACATCAATGCTACTAAATACAGAGATAAACACACGTACAGAAGATCCCGATTGCAGTGCCACCTTCTGGGTCTAATTGAGAATCTAAACCATCCAGTGACCTCCTCAAACACACACAAAAAATCTCATCAACAGCCGTCCAGCAGTTTAGGAGGAGTTTAGTGACAAACATACTGCACAGAAGAATCATATATGTAAAGACAATTTATATATTCATTCCTTTTTCTTATTACGAAGTGCAAAATACTTCAAATAAATAAGTTATTTTTTTGCTCAGTATAAAGAAATGTATTTTAACATGAAAAACTAAAAGCAATAAAAATTATCTCTAAAAAAATTGGTGTAAGATATATTTTTAAAAGTTCAAATAACTATGAGATATGAAATAGATGGCTACATATCAACTAAACAAGAAAAGCGTTAGAATATGAAATCCCACATACGATTTAATCCTTTTCAGAAGAAACATTATTTCGGTTAAGAAATCGATCGATTTGGAGTAATGATTTGTGGTGTGAGAGGGAAACATCAGATAGTGTTATCACTTTCATGGCGAGCTATTCACCAGAACATTCCGATGGAGGAATAGTCCATTCGGATCCACCGAGTTGTCACTCCCCACAAGTTGGGAACAGGCTTTCCGACAGCTTTTGTCTTTGTTGCCCACCACCTTTGCGATTTCGGAAATTAGTTGTGCGGCATTTCGGCAGGAAGCCCAACAATACTCGGGGAATTATTGGGACAGGGGGCGGGCAGCAGCGCGAAACGTCATTAATAAACGGGGACTGATGCTAATGGTGTTCGGTGTAACAAGTTCGCAGTTGGAAGTTCTTGGTGGGTGAGGACAAGGTGAGCGTTGATTATAAAGTTGTGGTGGAAGCAGTCTTGTAACTTAATGAATACATTGCGAAATTGTACATCAAAGTCTAGTTTTCATATTCATCTCATTAATAAGGGATTTGATATTCCATTTGATATAGCAGATATTTTCTTTTGATTAAATATAATTTTGGGTAATTTAAACTACTAATTTCAATGATAATTTTTTTAGTCAAAAATTTGTCTTTATCACAGTTTTAGATGAGAAATAAGCAGAATTTCAAAACTCATGAAGATGATATTATTAGTATAAGTTCTCACTGGATCAATCATAATGTCTCCAATTTTTAAAATTAATTTATCAATTTTATAAGATAGTGTACAAGGCAATAATATATTTCAATTCATCAGATATTGATAAATAAGTTGACAAAGGTGATAGTCAAATGTTAAAGGTAAAAATTTGTTTCCTATTTAATTGTACGGTATGTAGTATAAAGATAAACTGTTGAATATAGTAATAATTGAGGATTTTAAAATTCCAAAAATTGGAAGGAAATATTGTTAATGAATATTCTGATAATGGAGGGTTTCACAATTTCAAAACCGGAAGAAAATATTGTTAAGGAACATTCTGATAATTGAGGGTTTTACAATTCCAAAAACTGGAAGAAAATATTGCTAATGAGCATTCTGATTATTGAGAGTTTTATAAGTGTTTAGTTTTGGTAATTTTTTCCAGTGTGAACAAATTGAATTCAGTTGTCGTTACTTAATCAACCAAAGAGTTGAATTTCTTCAGGATAAAATTACAGAACTGGCTTTAAACATATGTTTTTCTTTAATTTATGGTATATTTTCTGATTTTTTTGTGTTTCTTGTAATAAGTACACAATTTTAATTTGATTTTATTACTTTTTAATTTTAATTTAACAAAAGAACACAGGGAAAATGTTGGAAATATAATAAGTGGTTTAATATAAATATATAAAAAAATGTGTAATTAAAGTAATTATTATCAAAACGATTTTTTAACAGATATGACATGCTTTTATATGAAATGAAAATATTAAAAATGCTCCTTATTACTAATTAAAACCCTGAAAATTTTTGATAATCGAAAGTATTGAAGTCTATAATAATTACGAATGATATTCAAAATATGTCAACATAATTTAATGTGACTATTTATAATTTAGTTATTGAGTAGTATTTTTCTATCGGAAAGCATCCAAGTGTTTATAACGGAATCGTTTATTTATATATTTCTTTTATTTGATAATAATAAGAATTCCATTCTTAAAATTTTCAAACCATTTTGGATAAATAAATCAGAGTATTTTTTACTCGAATGATAAAACTTTTGTAAAAAACAATTTCTTTTAGATTAGGAAAAATTTATAAAAAGAAATTGTCTGGAGGTAACAATTGAGAAATATATATTGTTTATGAAGATAATGTTAGTATGGTGGTATACAATTAGGTTAAAGATCTGTTAAAATGATCCATCTTTTATTGTTATTCCATCATGACAGATGAGATCATGAGACTAGTAAATAGAAATTAATTTTTATCTAAAATTCTGTAACTTAATTAATTAACTTATCGTGTCCATGGATTTAAAATATAATTATCAAATGTCTATTGCTACAAGTATAAATTTTCATTCAAGGTGATTTTAAAAAATAGTATTTTATCTTATTACAGTAATTGTAAAAAAATTGCATTTAAATGAACAAAAAATTATAAAAAAATAAAAAGTTAATTCTAAGGAGGGAAGATTTGAGAAACATATGTTATTAAGATAATGTTGGTATGGCGGTAACCAATTGGGCTAAAGATCTGTTAAAAGAATCAATCTTTTATTGCTGTTTCATCATGATCGATGAGATCATGATACGTAAATAAAAATTTAATTAAATTAATTTATTTTAGGAAAAAAAATTAAGTAAAAGTCATAGGTAAAAAATTCGCAAATTCTTATGTCTTCTGCTATAAATATAAAACTTTCATTCAAGTTGCTTTTAAAAACAGTATTTAATCATTAAAATGAAAAGTAGAATGTCTAAAACATTTACTGAAGAACTTATTTCTTGCTTTTTTATGGAGGCTGGCATCAAAAACAAACTTGGGAGGGGAGGTTTTAGAAGCTCTTGATCCCTGCTGTATGACACAACAAGGCCGCAATTTAAAAGAAAACTTCTCTTCTTTTTTTGTCAAAGACATTCCGGAATTTTCCAGCTCCGCGAGCAGGAAACCATACAAACATGGGCGAAAGAAAAATATCAATTTTGACTTTTTGAAAAATACCTGACAGTAAACGGACCGCAAGTTGGCCGTACAAGAGATTCGTCATTTTTGACATTTTAAAAGGATAAAATAAACTGCCATATATTTCAGTTTCGAGAAAAGGGACTTTCTTTAGACTTCAAAAAACTTCTTGTGGCAAGAATTGCAGAATATGAAGGATACTGTAAACCTTGAAAAGAGGAAGAGAGGGCTTTTCAACTAAGAATAAATTTTCTTCGTTTACTGGGATTTTTTTTTTTGCTATTTTACTTGGGTTCTGATAGCAAGTTTTTCCGACTTTGTGATATGAATTATTTTGCCATTTATATCAAAATGTTACGGCCGATGTATATTTCATAATAAACTTCTATCGAAGACTTTTTCAGACATTTTGAGCAAAAAAAAATGTATTTTAACAAAATATTCAGTGAATAAAAAGTATTTTTCAGAGAATATAGATGCCTTAAATCATTTCTTTTCTTTGAGGTTTTAATATTTTCATTGTGCTAAAAATTAAACATCTTAATAATTTGAAAACATAAAAGCTGATATTGTGCATTTTTTAAAAAGGAAAATAAATAAAAATATTTTAAAATTGTCGAAATATTTTCTGGAAAATCTTTTCTTGATTAATTCTAAATTTCGTTGCAAAATAAAAGAATCGCAGTTAAATAAATTTCATTTATCTAAGAATTACAATTGGGAAATATGTTCATATGCGATATAAAAAAAGTCTAATAACAAAAATTTGAATTTGTTGTTGAATAATACTGATTTTACGTGGATTTTATAATTTACAAAAGATTTATTTGAAAGCTGCAAGTTGGGTTTATAGTTTGTTGTCTTCTAAAACTCTCATTTCTAATTTTTAAAAAGAATTGGAGAAAAATCAGAAACAATTATACAACCGGAATATTTCTGATAAAGTTTATAGTTTAAAATGCTTATTTACCAATTCAACAACACAAGTATTGTTTGTTTACATGTTCTTGGCCTACAGTATTTTCAGAAATGATAAGATTCAATGACAATTAATATACTAATGTAAAAACACGCCTCGTACTGACAGTAAGACAGTACATGGAAGCTTTCTTGCATAAGATATGTAGATGTGAAGCATTCACATAGACAAAATAAACTCATGTTTGTGAAAATTGCAACACCATGAAGGACTTACGCGAGTGAGCTGAAATTTTCAGGAAATACAAATTAGCGCATGATATGCAAATGATTAGAATTTCAAATCCGTAGAGGATGCGTAGGCTGAGCAGCGGCCTCTGAACGGCGGATGGATCCGAATAAATAGACGGCTGTAGCGAGGCCTGTATGGTTATCGGTGGTTATCTGTTAGTGGTAAACGTTAGCTCAATCGTTAGTTATGCCTCTTCGACGAAAGAGAGCGAGATTTGAACAACTTACAGTGCTTGAACGGGGGAGAATCATCGGCCTTCGTGAAGCTGAATTGTCTTATCGTGCAGTAGCCGCTCGTGTGCAGCGTAACAGCAGTACAGTGATGTGTCTTTGGAAGCAGTGGACGGACGAGTGTCGGACAACTCGGAAATCCGGGAGTGGACCGCGAAATGTGACGTGTGCTCGCGATGATAGACACCTGGTCCGCATGGCGCTGATGGATCGTGCAGCTTCCTCTAGACAATTGGCAGCACAGTCGTCAATAGCTACAGGTGTTTCATTGTGTGCTTCCTCAATTCGTAGACGTCTGCTGCAGCGTGGACTGCGCGCAAGGACTCCTTTATACAGGATCCCTCTCACGCTAAGCCATCGCCGCCTGCGGCTACAATGGGCCTCTCAGCATAGATACTGGGGTGCTGATTGGCAGCATGTCGTGTTTTCTGACGAATCCCGCTTTAATTTGTGGTATCATGATGGCCGCATTCGTGTCAGACGCTATGCCGGTGAACGCCACCTTCCGGAGTGCATTATCGAACGCCACATTGGACGAACACCCGGAGTTATGGTCTGGGGTGCCATAGCATATCATGGACGATCTCAATTGCTAAGAATTGTGTGCAATCTGAATAGCAACCGGTACATCAGTGAAGTTCTACAGCCCCAAGCTGTTCCCTTCCTTCAAAGCTTGCCAGGCGCTGTATTTGAACAGGACAATGCCCGACCTCATATCGACAGGACTGTTCAATCCTTTTTTGCAACGCGGCTGGTACAGCTTCTTCCTTGGCCTGCGTATTCCCCGGATATGTCGCCAATTGAACATGTGTGGGATTTCGTTGGTCGGCGTCTTGCTCGTGATCCTCGTCCTGCTGCTTCTGCAGACGAACTTTGGGTGCGCATACAAACAATATGGAATGCTCTTCCTCAGGCAGACATTCAAAATTTGTTTGACTCCACGCCACGTCGTGTAGCAGCACTTATTGCGTCACGTGGTGGCTACACAAAATACTGATTCCGATCTCTTGTTATTGTTTGTTTGCTTTGAACAATTAATCATTTATTTGTACCACTACAATTCAACTGTGTATTAAATTTCATTCAATTATGACGATTCCTTCATGGTGTTGCAATTTTCACAAACATGAGTTTATGTTCAATATTTAGATGGGCTGAGCTTCGAATCTGCTGACGATTCTTGGCATACAATACTTTCAAAAATTATGATTCAATGGCGATTAAGATACGTACAAAACGCATCGAACTGACAGTATGACTGCTCGTGGAAGCTTTCTTTCATAAGATATGTAGAAGTGAAGTATTCACATTGACAAAATATGTTCAATATATGTTTTTCACTTAATGAAGATTTACATCTAATCACTTAGAATTCATATAGTTTTAACAATTAAAATGCTCTCTGCTAGAGAAGTAAGTATTTTAAGAATATTTGTGTGTTAATGATACAGCCTTCATGGTTCTTTAAAGTGAGTTAGTATAAATAATACATTGTAGTAGTCTCTTTCTTGACTTCGCAGAATTCAACTAAAAAAAGAATATTCTTCCCGAATAGCCCTTTTCTCTATTTCTCAGGCCGGGGAAAATGTTTTCTCAGCGAATACAAGCGGAGAGAAAGAAGAGTGGGTCGCATACCACAGTGGCAAGGTAGTGGGTAAATAAATAGGACACTGTCACTGATGCAAGTCGATAGGATTCCGATTGACTGCTAACCTGATATCTAAGTCACGAGTGACCTGGTATTTGCCTTTTTGGTGTATTTTTTTAAGGTAGATCCATCTGGTACAGGAAAGGTAATTCTTTTTTCAGGGATTGCATTTTCGTATGTATTTTCAAAAGCACTTTTGATATTTTTCTCTCTTGATTCATTCATTAAATTTACTTTTTCAAGAAAAGAAATAAATATAGTACAGATAAGAAAAAATGGACACAGATTAAAGAACAAAATGCAAATTAATACTTTCTAGTATGTCCTTTCGCCCCCCCAGATTACAGGGAATAGAGATATGGATTTCTTGAATTTTTCGTCTAAATATCTATGAAAATCTTCACCTCAGTTTATTGTTCCCAACTTTCATATTTATTAGGTTCTAGAATAGCTCCCAACAGTTATGACCATAATATTTTAATCACATTCTAGTCTAGAGGCATAAGTCTATGTTGCTGCTAATATCAAATATATCGTAAATAGAATTGTATAGTGGACCTGATGGCCGAGTGACTAGCGCTCTGGCGTTTTGTGCCACAAGTTTAGGGCACGAATCCTAGCGGTACTATTCAGGGATGTTTGTAGTGATTCAGATTCTACTTTAAACCGCAAGTCCCGGTCTAATACGACTGCAGAACTTTAAGTGGGTAAGGTTGGAAATCCTATCCCGTAAAAAGAAAACATCTTCTGTTTCGTAATCTGCCAGTAGGCAGACGGGCTATAGTACTGGAGAGTTAGAGTTGGATAGTTTTGTCCATATCTACCTACTACTACTACTATTATTACAACACACCACACCACGTCACTGTGCATAGAGCTGAGTTGCTCCTTTGCAAATGATGTGGGTGAGAAGAAGAGTGATTGAGCTCTGTGACACCCTAGAGTCATATGGAACAGGGACCTACGGCTTAAAGTGGATTCTGAATCATAACAAACATCTATGGCATCGCCAGGACTCGGACCCGAAACCTGCGATTCTGAGTAACAGAGCGCTAGCCACTTGGCCATAAGTTCCGTATCCACCTGATTATTGTCTTTATAGAGAATGAAGCTAAAGTATTCTTTTTGTAATATTTTATAATATCAGGATATATCTTATTGCTCATATTGCCATCAATAAATAAATCTTCGTTGCCATACAGCCCAAACTAATATGTGTCTACTTCAATGTGCCAACAGTACATCTGTTGTTTCAGTTTATCCCGTTCGACCTTCGATTCTCGACTCCACGATTTCACCTGTTAGAAAATTACCGTCTGTTATTCAATAGATCGTAAATCCTTTGATGCGGACACAAAACCGACACTAAGCACAGAAGTCTTTTTTTTCTAATCCTTCCCAACAAGCAAAGCAACATGCCTTCGGTTTGTGTCCGAATGTCCTCGAGACCGGTTTTTTTGTACGTAGATCAGAATTTTCGCATTCAAATATGGGAGCTTTCTAACAGAGTCAGCTGAAAAATTATTTTCGACATATTAACTTATTCATGAACAGCAAAGAGATGAAAAGAATTTGCTTTGTATTTTCATTAAAGTGAGCAAAAGCAATTCTTTGCCATACTAGTATTAATAATTTGTATTAAATGTTATTGTCTTTGTAAACAAAAATTAAAGTGTTTCCATGAACCTGAAATTGGCCCTCTTCTTGAAGCCGTTACTATCCTTTCGATAAAAGTACAAAATATTTAGCTATGTTATTTTCACAACTCTTAAGTATATTAAGGGGACCTGATGGACGAGTGATTACTGCTCTGGTGCTCGGTGCCCCAGGTTTCGGGTTCGAGTCCCGGATGTACGTTATATATGTGTAGTGTTTCGGAATCTACTTTAAGCCGTAGGTCCCGGTCTCATATGACCGTAGAGCGTCACAGAGCCTAATCAGATTTCTCACCCACATCATACCCAAACTGTAAATCGGCGATATAGACTGAGACGTTATATTGCCTTATCAACCATTTACGTTGCTCAAGGGAAAAAATTTAAATTAAACGAGTTGCTATATTTGTGGGAAATGTCCTCGAATGTTGTATGTCGAATGTCCTCTTGTATTTATCGAATGTTGTATCGAATTGCAGAATGTCCTCTGTTGTATTGAACGTGTGAAATATTTTCATTCGATAGTTACAATTAATGCTCAAAGATTATTCATATAGATATTACTTTTTGTGCTTCTTTTTATAAATTTTAATTGTTTACGATATAAAATAAGCGTGATGCAGTAATGGAAACAGAATAATACTTTTTTCTTTCTTATAAAAAGTTCATACTCGTAGAGGTTAAATCCAATTCATTACTCCGATTCACCACATCTTTTCATCCAAGACATAATATTATTCTAATAGAAAAAATTTCACAATTTCAAAAAAATGCAATTTTATATCTTTATCCAAAGGTCAGAAATTAAAAGTAATATTAAAAAATTAATTAAAGGTGTTGCACTTTGACTTGAAACAAAAATGAATGTCTTCGTTCCAAAGTTTTGAAGAATTTTACTCATCTTTCACTTTCCAAAAATACTTCTTTTCTTCTGAAAAATATTTCAAAATGTTCATTTTCTCGTAATTTTCTCTCCAAAGAAATGATGTTATTTACTGTTGCTGAAATGTTTTAAAAGTATTCAGCATGAAAGAAATGCTGCACGGACGGAAATTTGATTAAACAACTCATGCAAATTTAAATTCAATTTAACAACAGAATAATGGATCCCAGTGGGCACGGTGTTGTAAAGTAAAATCGAGCCTCGCGCATTTGAGAAAAAAAAATTAAAATAATAAAGGGGAACACATTCTTAAAATAAAAAAATACTAGCAGGAAAAGGCATTAGAAATGGAAACGGCATAGTATTAAATTATTTCCAGGCACGCATAAGTTAAGGAAAAAGTGAATTAATAAAACCTAAATTCCCGAGAGAAGTTTAATTTTTGTAAGGGGATCGAGCCAGGATATTTTGAGAAATTCGTGTTTAGCTTCTTTTTTTTTGTTTTCATTGTTGGTAATTTTTTCGCGAAGTTGTTTTGCTAGAAACAAAATCTACTGGAGACAATAAAAATCTGTTTAACCAACAATTCAAGTAATTGTTTTTGCAT
>BPLQ01002279.1:0-83747 GCA_021605075.1 Caerostris darwini
ACGATGAAAGTATTTATCGCAAGGAATTTATGATTTGCAAAAATTTTATAGGGAATTGCATATTTCGCGAAGAGAATTAAAATAGAAATAAATTCCCAACATCAATGTTCAAGAATTCGATCTAAGCCGTTCAGATAGATTTTTGTTCCTCTAAAAATAAAGTCAAAATATGAAATGATAACACAGAATTGGGCTTAAAATAGACATTTTTTGAAGTATCATTGTAACACTTTACTGCACACGATATCAAGTATTAAGCAAAGTTGGGGGCAAATAAAATCACGTGCAACGACTTGGCAAGGGCAATCAAATCTTGGAAGATTTATCACAAGCGTGGTGAGAAAAAGTATATATATTTATATATATATATATATATTCATGCTTTATGAGCCTGCGTGATGGAAACTGTTAAAAGTTTAGAAAATAAATAAAAACTCTCTTTCAATTCTTCGCCCAGTCGTAACTTTCATTGCACATTCTGGCAATAAATATCTTGATTCTTCTTTTAGAGGAAGAAGAAAAAAAATGAAAGCCAGAAAGATTTCTTCAGAGGGAAATGTTTCTCAACGTTGAACTGTAAAAGGCAGCATCAAAATTGTCAATTGTGAATGCACATTACACCCCGGGGTTTTGGGTTTTAAATGCTACTTTAATCATTGCAGTGGATTGGAATGCATTTGGTGGTTTATGAAAAGTTCCTCCCAATAAAAGCTCTAGGACCTACAGATATCAGGCAAAATTTCATTGCTCCATAATTTTCCTTCCAAAGCAGCCACTCTGGACGGCTGTGATATTATTTCAAACTGTGAAGGCACGCAGTCCAAATTCCTTTCCAACATAAATTCGAAAATTGTTCCGGTAGTTTCATTTCCTAACTGTTCCGGTGAGATAAGATTCCATCAAAAGTATTCGCAGTTGCAAATCATGAGCAGAATAAGAAGAGGGAATCGAATATATTTCGAAATTTTTTCATTCTAGTCTTTCCGATTTTTATATGACGACAGATTTGAGGGCTTTTACCAGAAAAGGGCTGACCACGAATCTCTATGAAATGTGCCTATTTGATTTCAGGGTAGAAGTAAATGTCTTTCAATGTGTTTCGTTGTTGTAATCTCAGCAAAGTTAGAGCTTCATTTAATTTTTTTTTCTCTACGATTTTGTTTGAAAATAATCACTTTTTTTAAAAAAGTATAATCCTTTTCTTTTTCGTAAGTTTTTAGAAATGTTTTATTTATTCAACGATCATTTTTTGAGAGATCATTTATTTACTAAAATTTGATAACTGATGTGAGGTTTTTTCACTTAAGACATTAAATGTCATATTTTTTAAAAAATTTTATGTTTCCTTTTTTTAAATTGTTGTGATGCACAAGTACAGATACTTTATTCTTTTTTTTTTTTGTATTTTTTGCATCTGAAAAACCCTTTTGAAATGAGAAAACAATAGTTATGACAAAACTTTTGAAATGCATTTTAGACTTTTTAAAAGTAATATAAGCTTTAAATAAGTTTTATATGAAATAATACTAAGCCATGTTACGCCTGTTTAATTTTCATTTACGTTCCTATAAATATAATATTTTTTATGTTTGAACTTTTACCGTTATATATTTTTGTCTTTCTTGTAAATATTTATATAAGTTACACTCACTGGAGTCTGGTTGGTCGCTAATAAATAATTTAAGAGATCGGTACAAAAAAGTCACGGCAAAAATTTATGTATTATAAATATTTTTTATAACGATCTCGATCAAATTATTTTATATTACAAGACAAGGATATAATTGAAATACAATGGGTTCATGAACCACCATAAAAAGCCACTCATTAAAAAACCTCTATCATTTCAACGATGAAAGTATTTATCGCAAGGAATTTATGATTTGCAAAAATTCTATAGGGAATTGCATATTTCGCGAAGAGAATTAAAATAGAAATAAATTCCCAACATCAATGTTCAAGAATTCGATCTAAGCCGTTCAGATAGATTTTTGTTCCTGTAAGAATAAAATCACAATATGAAATGATAACACAGAATTGGGCTTAAAATAGACATTTTTTGAAGTAACATTGCAACACTGCACGATATCAAGCATTAAGCAAAGTTGGGGGCAAATAAAATCACGTGCAACGACTTGGCAAGGGCAATCAAATCTTGGAAGATTTATCACAAGGAGGTGAAAAAAGTATGTATATATATATATATATATTCAGGCTTTATGAGCCTGCGTGATAGAAAAAGTTAAAAGTTTTAAATAAATAAAAACTCTCTTCCATTTCTTTGCCCAGTCGTAATTTTCATTGCCCATTCTTCCAATATATATCTTGATTATTCTTTTAGAGGAAGAGGAGAAAAAAAAATGAAAGCTAGGAAGATTTCTTCAGAGGAAAATATTTCTCAAAGTTGGACTGCAAAAGGCAGCATCAAAATTGTCAATTGTGAATGCACATTACACCCCGGGGTGTTGGTTTTTAAATGCTACTTAAATCATTGCAGTGGATTGGAATGCATTTGGTCGTTTATGAAAAGTTCCTCCCAATAAAAGCTCTACGACCTACAGATATCCGGAAAAATTTCATTGCTCCATAATTTTTCTTCCTAAAGCATCCACTCTGGTCGGCTGTGATAGTATTTCAAACTGTGAAGGCACGCAGTCCAAATTCCTTTCCAACATAAATTCGAAAATTGTTCCAGCAATTTCATTTTCTAACAGCTCCGGTGAGATAAGATTCCATCAAAAGTATTCGCAGTTGCATAAATCATGAGCAGAATAAGGGGGAATCGAATATTTCTCGAACATTTTTTTCTTTCTAGTCTTTCAGGTTTTATATGACGACAGATTTGAGGCTTTACCTGAAAAGGGCTGACCGCGAATGTATGAAATGTGCCTTATTTTTTGATTTCCCTCAGCAGAAGTATGTCTTTCAATGTGTTTCGTTGTAGTAATCTTAGCAAAGTTAGAGCTTTATCTTTTAAAATTTATCATTAATCATTAAATTTTTTTTTCTCGATTTTGGATGAAATTATATGCTTTTTTTGTAAAAAGAATAATCCTTTTTTTTCCGTAAGTTTTCAAAAACGTTTTATTTATTTATTTATTCAACGATCATTTTTAGAGAGATCATTTATTTACTGAAATTTGATAAATGATGTGAGATTTCTTCACTTAAGGCATTAAATGTCATATTTTTTTTATTCTTTTTTATTATTTAGTTTAGATATATTTGATGAATATAAGTTATTTTTTTTAAAATCTGCTTTTGCACAAGTACTAAGACTTTATTCTTTTTTTTTTGTATCGATAAACCTTTTGGAATGAGAAACAATAGTTATGGCAGTAACAAAACTTTTGAAATGCATTTTAGGCTTTTTAAAATAAAATAACTTTAAATCAGTTTATATATGAAATAATACGAAGCTAAGTAATGCTGCTTATTTAATTTTCCTGTTACATGCGGGACATAAACGTCACATTTTTATATGAGTAGGACTTTTTACAATTATATATTTTTATCTTTCTTGTATATATTTATATAAGTTACACTTACTTGATTCTTGTTGGTCACTAATACAAAATATAAGTGATCGGTACAAAAAAATCTCGTCAAAAATTTACGTATTATAAATATTTTTAATAATAATCTCGATCAAATTATTTTATATTACAAGACAAGAAAATTGATGTATGTGGTATAATTTGTTACAATTCTGTGATAAAAACTAAAGTCTCTCTCTCCTCTTATGTTCTGTGATCCGGCGGTTGTCTAGGAAACTAAAAGTGGTCAAGAGTTTGCATGCTAGAAGAACGCAGTTCACAATAAGTGAAAAAAAAAATCAAATGGATTATCTCTCTTGCTGTCCTGAGAAACCATAATGTTCTCTAGAAGAGGCAGTGGAAGTCATAAAGCCATCAAAAAGCCTAGTGGAAAGTCACTCCTTAAAATTCATCTATCATTTCAAAAATAAGTTATATATAGAGTAATAACGTTATATATAAAAATAAAATTGAGTTATATATCCTGTCGAATGCGTGTAATATTTTGAGGGCCTGAATGGCCGAGTGGCAGCTCTCTGGTGCTCGGTACCACAGGTTTCGGGTTCAAATCCTGGTGGTGCCATGGATGTTTGTAGTTGTTCGGAATCCACTTTAAACCGTAGGTCCCGGTCTAGTAGGATCGAGAGTTGCGGGGGCATTGTTACTCCGCTTCCGTTTCTTATCTTCAAGTTACACGCAGCCCCTGGGTAATACAAAGTGAGTAACGTCTGTGCAGCGCTTGCCTTAAAGCATCCAAGACTACATGCCTAAATGTTTTCCAGCTGCATTAGAGGGTAAAAAAAGTATTTATCGCAAGAAATTTATGACTTTGAAAAATTTTCTAGCGAATTACACATTTTTACGAACGGTAGCAAAGAGGATTAAAACAGAAATAAATTCCCAACACCAATGTTCACGAATTCGATCTAGGTAAGTCGTTCAGATATATTTCTGTTCCTATAAAAATATGAATTGATAACGCAGAATTGAGCTTAAAATAGACATTTTTTGAAATAACATTGCAAAACTTTAGTGCACTACTCGATATCAGGCATTAAGCAAAGTTGAGGGCAAATAAAACCAAGTGCAACGATTCGGCAAGGGCAATCAAATCTTAGAAGATTTATCACAAGTTAGGTGAAAAAAATATATATTCATGCTTTACGAGCCTGCGTGATGGAAATTGTTAAAAGTATAAAATAATAAAAATTCTCTTCCATTTCTTTGCACAGTCGTAACTTTCATTGCACATTCTTCCGAATAAATATCTTGATTCTTCTTTTAGAAGAAGAAGAAAAAAATGAAAGCCAGAAAGATTTCTTCAGAGGAAAATATTTCTCAAAGTTGGACTGTAAAAGGCAGCATCAAAATTGTCAATTGTGAATGCACATGACACCCCGGGGTGTTGGTTTTTAAATGCGACTTTAATCATTGCAGTGGATTGGAATGCATTCGTTTATGAAAAGTTCCTCCCAATAAAAGCTCTACGACCTACAGCTATATGGAAAAGATTTCATTGCTCCATAATTTTCCTTCCAAAGCAGTCACTCTGGACGGCTGTGATATTATTTCAAACTGTGAAGGCACGCAGTTCAAATTTCTTTCCAACATAAATTCGAAAATTTTTCCGGTAGTTTCATTTTCTAACTGTTCCGGTGAGATAAGATTCCATCAAAAGTATTCGCAGTTGCATAAATCATGAGCAGAATAAGAGGGAATCGAATATTTTTCGAACATTTCTTTTCTTCTAGTCTTTGAGGTTTTATATGACGTCACATTTGAGGCTTTACCAGAAAAGGACTGACCGCGAATTTATGAAATGTGCCTTATTTTTTTGATTTCCCTGGGCAGAAGTATGTCTTTTAATGTGTTTCGTTGTAGTAATCTCAGCAAAGTTAGAGGTTTATCTTTTAAAATTTATCATTAATCTTTAAATTTTTTTCTCTACGATTTTGGTTCAAAATATTTACTTTTTTGAAAGAATAATGCTTTTTTTTTCGGTTTTTAGTTTTCAGAATCGTTTTATTTATTTATTTATTCAACGATCATTTTTAGAGAGATCATTTATTTTCTGAAATTTGATAAATGATGTGAGGTTTCTTCACTTAAGACATTAAAGTTCATATTTTTTATGCTTTTTTATTGTTTAGTCAAGATATATCTGATGAATATAAGTTCCTTTTTTTTTTAATTCTTGTGATGTACAAGTACAAAGACATTTTCATTCTTTTTTTTTGTATTTTTGTATCGAAAAACTTTTGAAATAAGAAACAATAGTCACGGCAATGAAACTTTTAAAATGTATTTTAAGCGTTTTTAGAAAATGAAATAAGTTTTAAATAAGTTTATATATGAAATAAGTCTCAGCTAAGTTATATTGATTATTTAATTTTCCAATTGCACCTTCCATATATATTTACAAGAAACATAAAAATATACAATTGTAAAAAAGTTTGAAAAATATAACAATATTACATGTTTCAGACTTTTTACAATGGTATATTTTTATGTTTCGCGTAAATATTTATATATTTTACTTTTGCTGGAATTGCCTCAAATGCAAAATTTAAGGGAAAACTGGATTAGTAAAAATATATATTGATAATATCAAAAAGTCACGTTAAAAATTTGCGTATTATAAATTTTTTAATAAGGATTTCCAACAAATTATTTTATATTACAAGACAAGGAAAATTGATGCGATATAATTTGTAACAATTCTGTGATAAAAAGTAAAGCCCCTATGTCCTATTATGTTCTGTGATCTAGAGGTTGGCGAACAAACCAGAAGTGGTCAAGAGTTTGCGAACCAAAAAGAAGGCAGGACAAATAAGGATCGATAAGCTTTAACCATGTTTAAATGGCACATTTCGGTCTACATCTTTTGAACCAACCTTTTATTGCTGGGATGGATCTCTCATTGTTTCTTCAATGCTATTTTCTAATGATTTAACTTTTTTCGACTTGCATTTTAAAGAAATCAAAATGAAATCTGGGTCTTTAGAGGGAACTGCATTTGTAAATCAAATTTACTTCTTTAATTTTCACTTTTTGTAAATAATGAATTATTATAACCCAGAGTTCTGTATTTGTATATGTATATATAGTGCTTGTAATTAAAAATTAAAATGTTCCCATGATCTTGAAAGTGGCCCTCTTCTTGAAGCCCCTATAGGTCTAATATAGGCGCTACACAATTATAAATCATTATGAAAAAATTGTCTTTAATTTCTGGTTTCAGAATATTTTTCTGTTATTTCATGTAGTATGGCTGCTAAATAATCAACTCATTATAGGAGAGAAATATTAAAAATAAAAAATATTAAAACCTCAAAAGTTATTTTAAATATTTTATTTAGTTATCATCTATATAAATCATGTTTATTGAAAAGAAAGCATCCTCTAATAATGTATATTTTGGTATTAATATGTATTATTTATTTTTAATCCGCATTAATTAAAAAATTTAATTAATTAAAAATTTTTACTCATGATTTAAGAATTAAATTCAACTAATATTTCTCTATTATATTATGAAGAATAGATTTTATGCAAAAACTTATCTGCTACAATTAATATTTAATGAATAAAACATAACTTTATTGTACCGAAATTTTAATGTTAATTTAATAATGGAATTAATAACTAAATAACTTAACTAATAATAATAACTTAATAACAACTTAATAACAACATAATTTAACAGTTTTAAATAGCATGTTAAAATTTTGATTAAAAATAAATATGATATCTATTCTTCGCAATATTTTTTCAAAATTTTTTAAATATGAATAGAGAATTTAAGTATTAATTTAAAAAATCTCTTTTGAATTTAATATCGTAAGCCCTAAAAATATATTATGTTTATCTATGAAAATAGTTTGTAAGAATAAAATATTACATTCTGGAACCATCCTTTTAATATACAAAAGGATTATTTTCTACATTAAATAATTCTTCCTTATGTAATGTTACGTAATTTTCTTTTACGCAGTAATTTATTTTATTTTGAAGTAAATATGTCATAACAAAAACTTACGCCATTTGAATATAAAATTTTATCTTTAAAAATGAATATTTTGCATACATATAGCAAGCTATATGAATACAAAATATTAATTTTGTTAAAATTTAAGAATTTATAATTTCATGCATTCTTTTATTTTCATAGATTCTTAAATCTTTTCTTTTCTTATGTATTTCATTTGATTTCTGTTTTATATCTCACATTAATTATGTTAAACAAATAAATGACTCAAATGGTGAATTGTTTTGGATTTGTAAAAAAATCACATTTTATTTATTATATAAAAAAATGCTTTTAAAAATTCAGGTTATCTAGGCACATGATTATACAAAGAAAAATTGATTAACGAAGTGCAATTGAAAATTTTAAACAAAATTAAATATTTAAATAAAAATCCATAATTTTTATGTAACTATTTTTGAAGAGAAAATTAAACAGTCGAAAATATTCCATACATTTAACTAATTGCCTGGCCTTACAGTCCCTGCTGGACCATAGCCGTCTTCCTACTGGCAGATTCCCAAACATGATATGCTTTCTTTTTACGGGGTAGAGTGGTCATCCCTACGCTCTACAATCATTAGACTGGAACATAAAGCTTAAAGTGAATTCCATTACAAACATCCATGGCACAACGAGACTCGAAACCAAAACCTGTAGCACCGAGCGCCAAAGAATTCTATACATGTAAGAGATGTATTTTTAATAACAGTTTTCATTAAATATTAAATATGAATGGTTTCCTTTCATATAAACCACGATACTTCGATTTAATGAAAATATATGAAAAAAAAGGTCTTATATGTTATTTCACATTATTGTTTTTTGTAAATTATTAGTAACATATTTTTCCAATAATTCACTTTGTACATGATACCGGGATTTGTAATTAGTGTACGTTGACGAAATATGATCCTATAAACCCTAGTCAATTATCATGTACTTGCAAAAAACATTATATTTCTTTTTTAAATCCATTTAAAGCATTAGTATTTAGAAACATTCCAACTTCCTAATCCAAACCTTTATCGCTAAATTATCATTAAGCCTTCTTAACAAAACTAACGAGTCCTTATTTCCAAAACATCCTCCTTCCTCCTATATCTTAACGATACATCCCCACAACTGTCCCGCTTGGCGCAGGAATTTGTCACAAGTTTTTAAACGAGCCATGTTCTGAGTCTCAACACGTCCTCAACGAACCCTTCGCCAAAAAAAGAAAAACCGAGGCTTAGATGTTCCAAATCCCCGATGAAGTTTCCCCAAGCATTGTCACTTCTCCACCATTTATCCTCCATTCCACGCCAAAGTAGCCTTTTACGCCCGATTTAAGTCTCCTAATCGGCAGTGTGGCGAATGTTTTGACATTCTGCAACTACACGGCGTCTCCCAAAATGGCTTTTATTGTTAAGCCGTTACAGGGTTTGAAGATTCTTTTAAGTGCCTGTCAAATGGCGATCTGGTGGAACGGAATAACCCCATCGGCCTTTGGTATTCCTGGGCGATGTTCCGGAGCATAATGAGGCCGAACTATGGAAATACATCAAGTTATTGCCGTTAGAACTGCTTTATTGTCTCTATTATGAGCATAATAAGGCACTTCCGTTAGCAGAGACTTTCCCAAATCTGGGGTAATTTTTCTTCTGAGACATCAATTCTGAAGAAGATAGATCGCTCGAATTTGTCTCGGCATAGATAATCGTTTAAGATTCTGCGAAATTGAAATTTTTAAATTTTAATGTATTTTAAATAGAATTTATGTACATTCATATTTTTAATTTGCTGAATTGACCTCATTCATTCTTCATATTGATTTTAATTAAAATATTTCTTCTTTTTTTAATTTTGTGCAATATCTTTTATTATTTTAAATCCAAGAAGTGTGACATAAACATATGACGGAACTAATACCAGAATCAGGTAGTTTTTGAAACAATAGTTTATATATTGTTTGCGATTCAATAGGAACTTATTTTGTACAATAATTAGAAGGTATAGGTATTTTTCATGGATTATATGGTGTCACTTGAAATAGTTTTTAATGTTAAGGCATTACAGAGTTTGAAGATTCTTTTAAGTGCCTGTCAAATAGCGATGTGGTGGAATGACACCTCGGCCTTTGGTATTCCGGGACGACGTTCCGGAGCATAATGAGACCGAACTATGGAAATACATCACGTTATTGCCGTTAGGCTGCTTTATTGTCTCCATTATGGGCATAATATGGCACTTCCGTCAGGAGAGACTTCGCCAAATCTGGGGTCATTTTTCTGCAGCGACATCTATTTCGAAGAAGGTAGATGGTTCGAATTTGTCTCAGACTAGATAATCGCTTAAGATACTGCGAAATTGAAACTTTAAATAAATGCATAAATTTTAATGTTTTTTTAAATAGTTCTTCTGCATTATTTATTGAATCGACCTCATTCATTCCTCGTACTGATTCATTCCTCAATATTTCGCCTTTTTATTATTTCGTGCAATATCTTTTATTATTTTAAATCCAAGAATCAAGAAATATAAATGAAAAAAATTAAGAATATCATAGTTAATTAAGCCCCTCCAAACTGCAATTCTACTGAGAAATTGAGAATTTAAATCCATGAATTCATTCTTTCTCTTTTTCTGCATACATACTATTAACGATTACGTTAATGATAATCAAGGAATGGAATTAAAATAACAAGTAGGAGATACAGCACTACCTAGTTTTTAATATTCTAGACGAAATTATGAAAAGAGTTTTAATGGAAAATCCAAACCAAGATGAAGTTGAAGAGGCAATTTTACAATAAAAGACGAGGAAGAAACAGAGCTCTGTTGGCGGACGTTTAAATGAAAAATTAAATAATTTCGCAGCTAATATAGCCATTTCGAGTTATGTTTGTTGTGCTTTGAGAGTGATCATTCAGTTTCATTTTTAATTACGACTGTAAGGGAAAAGGAGCTTTTTGGGATCTAGGAGAAAATCTTTGATGACGTTAACCTTCCAACCAAGCGGAAATGAACATTTAAGAGCCCAACAAGAAACAGGGAATGCATAATTACTTTCTTAAAATAATTAACCGAATTGTGACTCAATCAACAGAATTCTAGGGTTTCTCGGCAGATTTAATTTCTTAGAAGGACAGAACGTTCGAAAATTGTGTTCGAAAAGAGAACGCTCTTAAAAGGAGAAACTCCTTCTCTCTCGCTGGTAGATTATGCTAAAAAATAGAATTTTAAATTACGGCCTGGGAATTAATTGACTGTGAGTTAATTAAAATTACGCTGTAGGATATTCTGAGTATTGAAAACGCGCATTAGTCAACAGATTCTTTAAGTAGCTTTAAGATTGCTGGTAAAAGTATTGTTTGGGGTGAAATATATAACTGGCTGTTTGTTTTTGAATGTATGTATGGTTTGATGATTGTCTTTTGAAATTCTTTTTCATATCTCTTTCTCTTTGCCTATTTTTAGAAAAAAAGGAGACTAAAAGCAGGATTTTTAGTTTATAACTTAGCGGAAAAGGAAAAGTTAATTTTTTGAAACTTTTTAATAAAGCAGTTTTTAATTAAAAGGAAGCCACTAAGGTAACAGCTGAATGATGAAGCTTCTTATTTTCCAAAATTATGCAAAATTTTTTAGAATATTAGTGGAGTTTATTTAATTACGGAAGGATAATTTTCTTTTTTTTAATTCAGTATAGTCAGCGGTTAATTTCCAAGTATCTTAATTTTTACTATTTGGCAACCGTTAATTACTGTTTAGAGTACAGTACAAATTTAACAAGAATTCTACTTTTACACATAATTGTTTCAATTATGAGAAATATATTTGTTCCTTTATATCGTTTTAAATTAGAAGGATGGTCGAATTTAGTAAAATATTTTCGTAAAGTGCTTTCGTTTAAAGAATACGATACTTAAAACAAAACTTAAGATCTAATCAATTGAATTAGTGCAGTAAATTTTTAGTTTTTGTGTAATTTGCATAGCATAACGTTTAATACGTCAGAATCTAGAATATTTGAGTTTTATTCTTCTGATATGAAATTTGAGTAAACACTCTTGATTTTAATATATCAGAATATTTACTGATATATAATTTGATTGATAGTACACAAGTTGTTGATTGTTTAGTATTAACTTTTTAATTGGCTGATATATAACTGGTTGATTGGTTAATATTGTCTTGGTAATTGTTTGATATATAACTGGTTGATTGGTTAATATTGACTTGGTAATTGTTTGATATATAATTGGTTGATTGATTAATATTAACTTCATAATTGGCTGATATATAAATCGTTGATTCGTTGACATTGACTTAGTAATTGGCTGATATATAAATGGTTGATTCGTTAATATTGCCTTGTTAATCAGCTGATATGCAATTGATTTATTGTTAAACATTTCGTTTACACGACTATATCCCATGAATAATCAAAATAACAATTATAAAAATTTATGAGGATTGTTAATTAGAATAAATATAATTAAATTTGTTGTATTCACTAAGACTAACAAGAAGAACTGGCGAGAAAAATAACATTTATGTGTTTTTTATAATGGCTGTATTGTTATTACTTTAAATAATACGCTAATTTTTGACAAGGTTCAACTAACCACCAGGCTGATTGTATGAATAGAAAATTTTAAGACGAGTGAGTGGAGTTTAATAGTGCAAAGAGTCCATAGTATTTCTTGGTTATGCTTCACATAACAGGAACTTTTGCGTTTAATTCAAGATATTGTTTTTTTTAAAATTAACATTAATATTAAAATTTGTTTTGAATATATTCATCCATGATAATATATCAATTTGTGTTTAAAAGGTGAAAGTACAAGTAAGATAATTTAAGACATAAAAGTAATAATTGCATAGAATGCTTTATCAGCTTTGTTCAAAAATGCATAGAATTATGAAGGTCGCTGGCAGCTAGTACTCATTGTAACTTGGACTAGATCTTCTAGTACTCACTGTAATTTGGACTTTGGCCATTAGTATCACTGACAGCACAAAGAAAAATAACCCTGCAGAAATTTATGGCATATTAATATCTTGTATATTTCATATCTTTATATATGACAAAATAATAACTCAATACCATGAAAAAGCAAATAAATAATTTGATAGGAGTATTAAATAAATTTAGTAAGTGTTTTAAGATTTGGTTTTTTTTTTTTTTTTTTTGTAACAACCAATCACTAAAATGATTAGTCAATTAACTTTTGAGCCGATTTTTTATTGATTTTTTTTTTATATTATGCCTAAAACTGTTCACAAATAAGTTGATTTTTAAACTGGCTAATAATTAGACAATTGCATAAAATACTTTATAAGCTTTGCTCAAAGATGCATAGATTTGTGAAGATCGCTGAAAGCTAGTATTTATTGTAACTTGGACGCTGGCAGCTAGTACTCTATGTAACTTTTACGCGGGCTGCTAGTACTCGCTGTATCTTGGACGCAGGCGGCACAATGGAAAAAAATCTGCTAAATTATATGACACATATATAATTCATATTTTTATATATGACAAAAATAATAATTTTATACCATGAAAAAGTAAATAAATAATTTGATGCGAGTATTACATTAATTTAGAAAGTATTTTAATATTTAGTTCTATTTTTATAATAATCAAGAGCTAAAATTATTAATTAATTAATTAATTTTTGTGATATTTTATTGATATCCATTCCTAAAACTGTTTGCTCATAAATGAGTTGATTTTTAAACTGGCTAATAATCGCATAATTGCATAAAGTACTTCATCAGCTGTGTTCAAAAATGCATAGAATTGTTAAGGTCGCTGGCCAATGGTACCCTATGTAACTTGGACGCTGGGCGCTAGTATTCACTGTAATTTGGACGAGGGCTGCTAGTATCGCTGTAACTTAGACGCAGGCAGCACAAAAAAAAATCTGCAAAATTATAGGATACATATATATTTCATGTCTTTATATATGACAAAAAAAATAATTTTATACCATGAAAAAGTAAATAAATAATTTGATGCGAGTATTACATTAATTTAGAAAGTATTTTAATATTTGGTTCTATTTTTCTGATAACCAAGCTCTAAAATGAATATTCAATTAACTTTGAGACGATTTTTATTGACTTTTTTATATTTATGTCTAAAACTGTTTGTTCACAAATATGAGTCGATTTAAACTGGCTTGAGCATTGTAATGTATTATCTGCAATAAAAAGGTCTGCTTTGTCTTGAACGGAGAGGGAATATGCATATAGGTTAATAGATCAATAACATGCTAGCTTAGATCAATAACTTTTAGTCTGCAATAAAATTAATCACACAGAAGAAATAATTTTCTCATATTTAAATGTTAGTTTAATTAATTCGTTTAATTTTTTTTTCATTTTCCTGTTTAAATCTTGCGTAAAAATCTGAGAATCTTTCAAAGATTATCAATGATATTTTTAAATAAAATGGACATATGATGAGGGTGGTCGAGGTCTGTGCATTTCCTCTTTTCAATGTTGAGAATTTAATAACTTTTTCTGTAAACTCCGTAGCAAATTCAGTCGCATTAATGCTACTCTAAAGTGCACTTTGAAAATAGAATATGTCATAGTTGGGCTCATTTTGTGTTTTCTTGATTTAGTTTATATGCTACACTAATGTGAGCTAATCCTTCAGGAAGAATAAGAGATAGCATTATATTCATCAATTTCTATACTATTCACCTCTCTCTATATAAGTAAACTATATATACAATTACTATACTAGAATTTTGTCATATTAGTGATTAGTGAAAATTTAATTGAATATGGGGAATAAAAAGTTTAAAAAAAGTCAGTGGGAATGGGAAAAGCTTGGACACTCGGGACAGTTTGGAAAATGTCGAATAATGGCTTTTTCTAATACGTCACAATAACGCGAGTGACTATTTCGCAAAAGTCGTGCAGGAAGAATAATGGATTGCGAAATATTCGAAAATTTTTATATTGTTTTCGCTCATAATGTTGAATAGAACTTTATATGGATGTATGAATATAAAATTTTAAGTGAGTTGGAGTCACTAGGAAAACTTGAATAATGTTGATGCATACGAAGCACGAAAGTATTGTACCAATTTTTGTTCAAAATATATATACTTTAAATACACATACACTGTACAAAATATATGAAATATATTTGCGTTTGAAGTACAAAATACAAACGCAGCACAAGTAAAAAGAAATGAAACGAAATGTTTTCTTATTCTTTCTAAATAGTCAATCTTTACAAAATATTTGGTTGTGAGTTTCTTTGGATGACGCGTAGATACACAGTATAATGAAATTTTTGAATAAGATCAAATAAATATATTTAATATAAATATTGAATTAAAGTTACCATCAATTTTAAATACTCATCAAGGTTTTCGGTTTTATGTTAATATTTCGTTAAAATGTTTAATGTCTGTTAAATTTTTATATATTTATAAAACATTACTTTAAAATGTTTTTAATTTAATGTTAATATGTTATATTTCTCAAAAATATTTATTTCATACTAAATTTTTAATAAATGAAAAATAAATAAACATTCTATATGTAGAGGACATAAAAAAAGGTGGTATTAAAAGATTGAAATTATAGAAAAAGGTTAAAAGGATAAAAAAAATATTCAAATGATAAAAATGATATTAAAAGATTAAAAACAAGCTTATTAATAGTTAAAGCAAATAGTATATACAACGATTTCCTTTTTTGATTCTTTGGTAAAACTCTGTTAAAAATAAATAAAACATTCTAATGGAATCTATGCAGTAATAAATAATTAAGATATACTTAATTATATGTTATTAAAGTATATCATATATCTCAATTACTTATAACTGCATAGATTTCATTGGATTGTTTGATTTATTTATATTATATAGGCAAACAAAATCACATAATCATTAGGGGCTAACTATTTGCATAATCTAAAAAAAAAACCGTTGTAACACAAAGTATACTTAAGATATTACAAATGAGGCTTATATAAAGTTATTTGTACCTTATATTTAGATTATGTTATTTTTCTAAGGCAAAAAGTGGCCATTATAAAATTTTACTTTATGAAACTAGACAAGCAACATATTTCCCTTTCAGACAAAAGCAATTGTCTCAACTTCTTTAATGAGATATTTTTTAATAATTAGAATCTTTATGGTAAATTAGGAATTATGGACAATTATCCTAAAGGCATCATTACAGTTAAAAACATGTTATGCAGCAAACCTTTTAAAAAATGCTGCCCATAAAAACCTGTCTTCTAATAAAGCATAACATTTTTTTTTTACTACCATAACATATAAGAGCATTCTAAGAAATGTAGCCAAGACAAAAATTCTCTTTGAGTCTTTGGAAAGGTTCAAAGAGCAATGGCGACACACAATAAAAACACAAAAAATAACTCAGCATAATTTCGTGCCTCCGGTTACGTTTTTTACACCAAAATTTCTTTCATGCTCACGAAAAAAAAAAAAAAAAAACAGCAGAAAAATTATTCTGATCTCAAAACTTCATATTGGCTTCGTTCAGATATTGATTTAATCTCAATTGGACGTATGGGCAGACAAAACAAATTTTTTTTCTTCTCCTACTTCTTCAGCTTGTCGGCTCTTATTTTTTTATAGTATTACTATTTTTTTTTATCCAGAAGTATTTTGACGGAAAGTTTTGTTTTGAAAACTTATTGCTGTAGGGACCATTCTTCCCATTTTCGGCTTCTTGCTTATTTTCACCACTTTTTTTCTTTCTTTTGCGGCCAAACTAATAGCTGGCCTCTTTCTTTCAACAGTCATGGCGAGAAACTTGGGGAACAAAGTGCGATTACACAACAGAATGCTTTGCTGAATTCGCCCCCAACTGAATGTTACGCAGGGTTACTCTCGAAGAAAGGGCTCTGTCCTTAAATTTTTGTCCAGATAGAAGATTAACTACATAAGCCAAGTATTTGGGCAAAGAAAGCTATTTGTTCTCTGATTCATTGGATGCTTTTAGGAAAATAAATTAATAATCTTAGTCATTTCTTCAATTATTGATAATTATTTATGTCCTTGCATTTTTGATATCACATTTTTGCTTTCAATATGTCATTGCATAATGCTTAATGCTATTTGAATTAGTCGTAATTTCAATATTCTGATGGAAGATTAACTACATAAAGAAAGTATTTAGACAAAGAAAGATATTTGTTCTCTGATTCATTTGATACTTTTTGGAAAATAAATAAATAAATAATTCTATTCGTTTGTTTTTACATTTTTGTCTGAAATAATTCTTCATGTTATATGAATTATGAAATAATTCCTTATGTAATTAGTCGTAATTTCAATTTTTTAACTTATATTGTACAAAGAATTAAAATTCCAGAAATTACATAGTATTTAAAATTTATTTTTGTAACAAAATTTAAAAATCTCCTTCAATAATCGATTGTGATTTATTCTGATATATCTATGCGTTTAAGAAGATTTCAAAAGAATATTTTAAATAAATACCTAATGAAAATAAATTTATTTACATGTCTTAGATACATTCTCGCAGGCTTCTAAAAACTCATGAGTAAACTTTCCAGAAAAAAAGTAAGAAATTAAATAAAAATTCTAAAAATTATAAGTAAAAATATCGATAATAAATAATAATAATAATTTAAATTAATTAAAAAAATTTAATAATTTAAAATTTTTCCTTGATATCTACTTTAAATTGAGTATCGAACCACTTCTTGTTTGACAACAAAGAAAAGTAATTAAAGAAGTGCATTATATTTTTAACTATAATAACTATAATTGTACTAATCATTGCAATACTAATGAAATTGATAATTTAATCCAGTTTTATTTCAGGACAATTTTTTTACTAATATCGACAATATGCATTGCTAGAATTATGATTAATACATTTTTATTCTGCTTTATTTATTTTTTATTATAGAAATTCAAGTATAAATGTTATTCATTTGGATCGGTCACTAGAATAAAATCCATAATCTTATTCTTCGATAGAGCTTAAGAATCACTAAATTATATATTGCTACTAATATCACTACCATTATCTTTATTTTTACTTATTTTGAAAAAAAAAATAATTGAATGAAAATACAATTGATAATAAACAATTAATAACAAGATAAATCCTATCCAATCATTTTGGCATTAAAAGATATCTAATTAATCTACTTGGGAAAGAAAGCAAGCAATTTCGATAGAAAGACCTTTGTTAGATGTACGATATCACTGAGTGTTTGCCTTAGAGTAATTCAAATAGTCCAAAATTAATTTTTACATGCATTTACTCGTATACTCTTTACAAAGGATACAAATAGGTGATGCGGAGGTTAATAATAATTTTTTTTTTTAAGAAATGGAGCTGGAAGCAAGAGTTGGTTAACAGTCTGATCTCTTATATCATTTCGCTGCTATGAGAGCGGATTTAAAATTCCATTGATGTTTAAATGATTTCGAGTTAGCGTCATAATTATCTCGTGGGGGAAATATGTCGAGTTTTTAGATCAACGCAAAATAATTCTGTGTACTGGTTTAGACGTTCCGAAAGTGGTAATTTAGAGTTGAAATACAAAGTCTAGGCCGACCACAAATGCCCATGGGCTCCTGAAACCATGTAAAACACGTAATACCATTCACTACCATCAACAAATAATCAATTTGAACTATGTATTAATAGAAAATGACCAGTACGGGCTACACGACACAGAAAATGATTTTTCAGGACGATATTGTCTCATCACACACAACGAAAGCTATCAAAGACACCATTTCTGAACTTACCTGGGAACTTTTGCTCCACCCATCATACTCACCAGATATGGACACTTCCGACTATCATCTATTTTCATCGATGTCTCATGATTTCACCATTTCTGAACTTGGCTAGGAATTCTCTTGCCCCAACCAACATACTCACCAGACTTAGACACTTACAACTATCATCTGTTTGCAGTGATGCCTCATGCATTTCCAGGAAAACATTTCAACAAGTACGCAGATGTCAAAAATGGCTTTCTGACTATATCAGATCAAAAGATGTAAAGTAAGATAAATTCTTATAAAGATGAGGAGACTCTATGACTAGCTATGGTGTATACTTTGAATAAGCGATGTTGAATACTTTGAAGAAACTAATAATTTGCCATTTTTCACAAGTCAAAGTGGTTTTATAACACAAAAGAATTAAGAATAGCTAATCGTCGAGCCTGGTGCATACAAGTGTAATCAATATAATCCGTTAAACAAAAAAATTCAAATGGATCATCTCTCTTGCTGTCCTGGGAAACCTGAACGATCTCTAGAAATGGTAACAACAGTCATAAAGCTGCCAAAAAGCCTAGTGGGTTCATGAACAACCATAAAAAGTCACTCATTAAAATTCCTCTATCATTTCAACAATGAAAGTATTTATCGCAATAAATTTATGATTTTCAGAAATACTCTAGGGAATTACTTATTTTGCAAATGATAGCAAAGTGGATTATCCTCTTAGAGTCCAGGGAAACTACAACAATCTCTAGAAGTGGCCACATTAAACAATAGGCCTCGGTCTAATTAGTCCAAAGTGCGCACAAAATGACAGTAGAGGGTCAAATCAATCCAAACCAATCTCTAGAAGTGGTATTAGCAGTCATGAAGCTGTCAAAAAGCCTTGAGGGTTCATGAACCAACATAAAAAGTTGGAAAATAGCCTCCTATAGCCTAATAAAATTCCTCTATCATTTCAAGAATAAAAATATTTATCGCAAAAAATTTATGATTTTCAAAAATTTTCTAGGAAAATACATAATTTGCCAACGATAGTAAAGAGGATTAAAACAGAAATAAATTCCTAACATCAACGTTCACGAAATCGACCTAGGCTGTTCAGATAGATTTCTGTTCCTATAAAAAATAAAGTCAAAATATGAAATGATAACGAGGAATCGGGCTTAAAATGGACATTTTTTGAAATAACATTGTAAAACTTTACTGCACACGATATCAAGCATTAAGCAAAGTTGGGGGCAAATAAAATCCCGTGCAACGATTCGGCAAGGGAAATCAAATCTTGGAAGATTTATCACAAGTGAGGTGAAAAAAGTGTATATATATATATATATATATATATATATTCATGCTTTATGAGCTTACGTGATGGAAACTGTTAAAAGTTTAAAATAAATAAACACTCTCTTCCATTTCTTTCCCAATCGTAACTTTCATTGCACATTCTTCCAATAAATATCTTGATTATTCTTTTAGAAGAAGAAAAAAAAAAATAGGAAGCCAGAAAGATTTCTACAGAGGAAAGTATTTCTCAAAGTTGGACTGTAAGAGGCAGCATCAAAATTGTCAATTGTGAATGCACATTACACCCCGGGGTTTGTTTTTAAATGCTAATTTAATCATTGCAGTGGATTGGAATGCATTTGGTCGTTTATGAAAAGTTCCTCCCGATAAAAGCTCTACGACCTACAGCTATCCGGAAAAGATTTCATTGCTCCATAATTTTCCTTCCAAAGCAGCCACTCTGGACGGCTGTGATATTATTTCAAACTGTGAAGGCACGCAGTCCAAATTCCTTTACAACATAAATTCGAAAATTGTTCCGGTAGTTTCATTTTCTAACTGTTCCGGTGAGATAAGATTCCATCAAAAGTATTCGCAGTTGCATAAATCATGAGCAGAATAAGAGGGAATCGAATATTTTTCGAACATTTCTTTTCGTCTTGTCTTTCAGGTTTTATATGACGACAGATTTGAGGCTTTACCAGAAAAGGGCTGACCGTGAATTTATGAAATGTGCCTTATTTTTTTGATTACCCTGGGCAGAAGTATGTCTTTTAATGTGTTTCATTGTAGTAATCTCAGCAAAGTTAGAGCTTTATCTTTTAAAATTTATCATTAATCTTTAAATTTTTTTCTCTACGATTTTGGTTCAAAATATTTACTTTTTTGAAAGAATAATCCTTTTTTTTTTCGGTTTTTAGTTTTCAGAATCGTTTTATTTATTTATTTATTCAACGATCATTTTTAGAGAGATCATTTATTTTCTGAAATTTGATAAATGATGTGAGGTTTCTTCACTTAAGACATTAAAGTTCATATTTTTTATGCTTTTTTATTGTTTAGTCAAGATATATCTGATGAATGTAAGTTACTTTTTTTTAAATTTTTGTGATGCACTAGTACTGAGACGTTCTTCTTTTTTTTGTATATTTCTAACGAAAACGTTTCTGAAACGAGAAACAATAGTTTTGACACTGACAAAACTTTTGAAATACTTTTAGGGTTTTTTGAGAAAAAATAAATTAAGTTTATCAATAAAATAAGACTGCGTTAAGTTACAATACTTGTATAATTTGCCTGTTACTTGTTTTACATAAATGTAATATTATTATATGTTTCAAACTTTTTACAATTGCATATTTTTATCTTCCTTGTTAATATTTATATATGTTTCTATATATCTGTTTTATATATATCTAGATTAGTAAAAAATACATAGATAAATTTTTGACGGATACTTTTTTCATATTACGTATTATAAATATTCTTAATAAGGGAAATTAATTTGATTTTTGATTAGTCTTATTTATATTTGAAATAAGTCTCGGCTAAATTACACCACCTGCTTAGTTTTCCAGTTATAAGTGCCCCACAAATATAACATTTTTATATGTTTCAGACTTTTTACAATTATATATTTTCATGTTTCTTGTAAATATTTATATTTGCTATTTTTACTGGAGTATGGTTGGCCACAAAAATACAAAATTTAAGCGATAACTAAATCTGTAAAAAGTATATAAAAAAATTCACATAAAAAATTTACGAATTATAAATATTTTTAATAATTGATTACATAATATTTTTAATAGGATAGCGATCAAATTATTTTATATTACAAGACAAGGAAAATTTATGTGTTATAATTTGTAACAATTCTGCGATAAAAACTAAAACCTGTTTTTCCTGTTATTTTCTGTGACCTGGTGATTGACGAGTAAACTAAAAGTGGTCAAGATTTTAAAACTAGAAAGAACTCAGTTCAAATAAGGATTGATAAGTTTCAATCATTTTTAAATGACACATTTTGGTCTACATCTTTTGAATCAACCTTTTATTGCACGGATGGATCTCATTGCTCCTTCAATGCTATTTTCTAATGATTTAACTTTTACAGCTTGTATGTTAAAGAAATCAAAATGAAATTCTACATTACATTTATGTGTTTTTTTTCTAGCGTTAAAAATAAAGCAAGATTTTTAAGCATTCGCAAATATCTAATGAAAATATAAATTTCAATTTGAATATAGTAAACGTTGCGAGTACCAAAGCTTAGAAATGTTTAAAATAATTGTTTAGTAATGGAGTATAAAGTTAATCAAAGAGATCAATATATTTTAGAATTGATGAAGAAATTTCTATTTTAGAAATTTAAATTTAATGTAGGTACTTGTAATGTTTACTAAGTTCAAATTGAAAAACGCCAACTGAAATAATCCATTATATTTCCGATAGTTCAACTTCATTATACTCTAGAACATTGCTTTGGAATTTTAAAGGCCGAGGGGTTATTCCATTAAATTCTATTCCAGAACACAACTGTTATATCCCTGCAATATTCTTCAAATTCTCATGGTTTAACATTATAATCTATTATATTTGATACCATGCAAGCAATGAAAAATATCGTTTGTGTCGTTTATATATTTTTTGTGTCGTTTAAATTGTCGTTTATATGAAAGGGAAGCATTCCTATTTAATTTCCAATAAAACAGTTATTAAAATACCTCTCTTAAATGCATGGAATGCTCTGGCGCTATGTGTTACAGGTTCCGGGTTGTTTGTGGTGGTTCTGATTCTAGTTGTTGCTTCTTATCTAATACGAATGTAGAGTTTTGGGTGCAGGGCTGTCAACTATATGGTAAAAAGACAGCATCTTCTTTTTTGGAATCTGCCAATAGGTAGACGGATATGGTCCAACATGGACTGTAGAGGCAGGTAGTTAGTTATTTAAATGGATAGAATATTTTTGGGGCCTGAATGGCCGAATGCCTTTCGCACTGGAGTCCGGTGTCACAAGTTTTGCGGGTTCGAGTCCCAAGGGGGCTGACTCATTTCCCTTCAACCATGGTTCGAGAGCTTGGTCTAAATATCTACCTAGTTCGGATAAGAAACAAAAAATATAACAAAAATACAATATTTTCGATTGTTTATCTTCTAAAATTGGTTACATAAAAAAATTATGGATTTTAATTTAAATAAAGTTTTCTCAAAACATTTTATTGCACTCCATCAATCAATTTTTCTGGGAATAAACATGCGTCCAGATAACTTGAATTTGTTTATAACTGGGAATATAACTGATATTCCGTGGGTCATGGGTTTCCCTGGAATATACTGGGTTTGCTTATAACTTGAATTATGAAGTATGTTTTATATAATAATAAATAAAATATGATTTTTTGCAAATCCAAAACAATTTATCATTTGAGTCATTTATTTGTTTAACATAATTAATTTTGAAATACAATCAGAAATTAAATAAAACTATATAAAAAAAGTTAAGAATATGTTGGAATAAAAGATCGCCTGAAATTATAAATGTTTAAATTTTAACAAAAGCAATTATTTAACAATATAACTAATGGAAAATAGCTAGCTACATGAGTACAAAATATTAATTTTTTATGATAAAAATTTTTATATTCAAATGGCGTAAGTTTTTGTTATGACATATTTATTTTAAAATCAAATATATAACTGCATCAAAACGCATAAAAAATATTTACTCATGATTTAAAAATTAAATTCAACTAATATTTTTTTATTATATTATGAGGAATAGATTTTATACAAGAGTTTTTGCATAAAATCAATTCTAATCTGCTATATATATTATTTCAAATGATATAAATATACTATGATATAATATTATTTCAAATGATATAAATACACTATGATATAATATTAAACTATGATATATAATGAATAAATATCAAAACCATATCACCTTTACTAACACATATATTCTTACACGAAGGAATATTTCAGATTGACAGTTTAGTATATTATTTAAAGGAAGATTAATTTTATTCTAACAAGTATCAATGTACCTTTATATTGGTTTACGCAGGAAATTTCGTTACTACTTGGCACATTCAAAAATCTCTGAACTACATAAATCTACATTACTACAAGTTCTTGTCTAACACCCTCTTACAAGATAACAGAGATAATAATCTCATTATATACCTTATATATATATATATATACCAATATATACCACGAATAATCAAAATAACAAATAAAGGAGTTACATTTATAAAAAAATCATGAGGATTCATAATTAGAAAGAATATAATTAAATTTCATATAATCACTACGACTTACAAGAAGAAATGGGAAGAAAAATAACACTTATACGACTTTTACAACGGTTTTATTGTTATGACTTTAAATATTACATAAATTTTTAATAAGGCTCAACTAACCACCCCACCACCAGAAAAGGTTAAGACGGCAGACCGCTATGATATAAATGAGGCGATATGATATATATAGAACACCATGACATAAATATACTATGTAATAATATTACACTTTGATATAAATATACTATGTTATAATATTCCACTATGATATGTAATGGATAAAAATCAAAACTATATCACCTCTGCTAACACGATTCTTAGATGAAGGAATATTTCCGATTGACCTCTGATTAAATTATTCAAAGGAAAGTGAATTTTATTCTAACAATTTCTTTACAATGTACCTTTGTATTGGTTTACGCAGGCAATTTGGTTATCTGGCACATTCAAAATTCTCTCAACTGCATGAATCTAAATTACTTACAAGTTCTTGTCTAACACCCTCTTACAAGATAATAGAGTTTGGTCTTCGATTTTAAAACGGCCGGACCTTCCTCGCCAAAATTAATTCGTGATAAATTTTATCGGGTTCCTCTCCAAACTCTTGGCTCCAAGTTCCTCCACCATCAGCATTCTCTAATTTTATTGTGATGAGCAGATAGGGTGAACTTTTGCAGCCCAAAATGGAATTGACCGATCCTTTTGAAATTCCAATATCATCAGCAAGGTCTCTAGTTGTAAATAGACAGTTTGCAAGCACTAAATCCTTAATTTTTTGCAAGTGAGCTTCGCCGGTTGAAGTTGATGGTCGACCAGAGGGCTCTTCGTCTTCAACGCATTCTGTGCTTTCTTTGAACTGTTTATTCCATTTCTAAACATTTCTTTTGGATATAGGAATGCTCACCGAATACTTTCTGCAACATTCTATACGTTTCTGCAAACAAAATTTAATACAAGTTCTTTGCTCACTTAATTCAGACATTTCAAAAGTCGACTGAATCAGTTCTAGCATCTCACAAATCCAAGTGTAATTCAAACACTAGTAAATATTTTGACGTCAAATTTCACACAGATGTCAAGGGCTGGGCCAGCAACCGAAAAAATTGAGATTCCATAAACCCCGGTAATTTAAAAATTGAAACGGGTCGTTTTGGACACAGTATTGTGTAGGCGCGTATTTTCCAGCATAACTTAAACTTTACTTCTATGTCTTATAGTTTTTTCCCACTGATTTCATTATTTCACTCCAAAAATGTTCAGTGGCCTGATGGCCAATTGGCTCGTACTCTAAACTTTGGAACTACATGCTTCAGGTAGGAATCTTGGTAAAATCAGGGATGTTTATTAGTGGTTCGGAATCTACATTACACTATAGGTGCTGGTCTAATTAGCCTAAGTGTGGACAAAATGACCTTACAGCGATAATCCAAAAACCAAAAATTCGTAGCTAAAATTAACAAATTTTTATTAATTATTTTTTTAATAAATAAAATCCTTTCTATTTTGTCTCCATCAGATTTTAAAGTCGCCAGATGGATTGACCTTTTAAAAAATGTTTGGTACCCTTACTTATGTTATTTTGAAATATAAAGAAAATTTATAGTATCAATTTTTAATTTATTTTCTAATCTACCACTATTATATTCTTAAGAATAAATAGCGTATACCTTTCACTATTGTTTTTATCTTTAATGGATTAAAGGTGAAAAATAATTATAGAGAATTTTTATATAAGAAAGAAAGCCTCAAATATTATAAAACAGCTAAATGAAGCAAACTATTTAAGATCTCCCTCTTTTAAATCTGCTGAGATATTGTTCTGAATGAAATTTATCAAAATTAAGAACTCTTTTTTTTTCAATAACCGCACATTGTCGGGTCACATTTACTAGTAACGAACAAATGTACTTTATATTCCATTAATTTTAATTCTATTGTAAGAAATATGAATAAAAAAATTTAGAATATCATAGTTAATTAAGCCAGTCCAAACTATAATTCTACAGAGAAACTCAAAATTTAAAACCATGAATTCATTTTGTCACTTTTCCTGCATACATGCTATTAACGATAAGTTAATGATCCTGAAGTAATGGAATTAAAATAACAAGTAGAAACAGCACTACGAAGTTTTTAATAATCTAAATGAAATTATGAAAATATTTTAGTAGAAAATCGAAAGCAAGACGAAGTTGAAGAGGCAATTTTGCAATAAAAGATGAGGAAGAAACAGATTCGAGCGGACATTTAAATTATTAGCGGACATTTAAATGAAAAATTAAATAATTTCGGCGCTAATATAGCCATTTCGAGTTATGTTTGTTGTACTTCGGGAGTGATCATTCAGTTTCATTTTTAATTACGACTGCAAGGGAAAAGGAACTTTTTGAGATGTATTAGAAAACCTTTGATGACGTTATCCTTCCAACCGAGTGGAAATGAACATTCAAGAGGCACAACAAGAAAGAGAGAATGCATAATTACTTTCTTAAATTAATTAACCGAATTGTGACTCAATCAACAGAATTCTCAGGCTTCTCAGCAGATTTAATTTCTTAGAAGGATAGAACGTTCGAAAATTGCGTTCGAAAAGAGAACTTCCTTAAAAGGAGAAACTCCTTCTTTGGTAGAATATGCTAAAAAATAGAATTTTAAATTACGGCCACGGAATTAATTAACTGTGAGTTAATTAAAATAACGTTGTGTGATAGTTTGGAGTATTGAAAACGCGCATTAGTCAACAGATTCTTTAAGTAGCTTTAAGCTTGCTGGTAAAAGTATTGTTTGGGTGAGAATATATAACTGGCACCGAGATGTTTGTTTTAGAATGTATGTATGGTTTGGTGATTCCTTTTACAAATTATTTTTCATACTTCTTTCTCTTTACCTATTTTTGGAAAAAAATACTTGAAAGCAGGATTTTAGTTTATAACTTAGTGGTAAAGAAAAAGTTAATTTTCTAAAACTTTTTAATAAAGTAGTTTTTAATTAAAAGGATGCCACTAAGGTAACAGCAGAATGATGAAGCTTCTGTTTCCAAAATTATGCAAAATTTTTCAGAATATTAGTTTAGTTTATTTAATTACGGAAAGAAGATTTTCTTTTTTTAATGCAGTATAGTCAATGGTTAATTTCCAAGTATCTTAACTTATACTATTTAGCAACCGTTAATTACTGTTTGGAGTACAATAGAAAGTTAAAAAGAATTAAATTTTTACACATAATTGTTTCAATTAGGAGAAATATAATTGGGCCCATATTGTTTTAAATTAAAATGATGGGCGAATTTAGGAAACGAAATTTAGTAAATTGCTTTCGTTTAAAGAATATGATACTTAAAACTAAAATTAAAATCTAATTAATTGAATTAATGCTGTAAATTTTTAATTTTTGAATAATTGGCATAGCATAACGCTTATTACATCAGAATCTAAAATATATATAAGTTTTATTCTTCTAATGTTAAATATGATTAAAAATTCTTGATTTTAATATATCAGAATATTTACTAATATATAATTTGTTTAATACATAACTTGTTGATTCGTAAATATTGATTTGTTAATTGTCTGATATATAATTGGTCGATTCGTTAATATTGACTTGTTTATTGGCTGATCGATAAATTGTTCATTGTAAATTTTTTTGCCACCTTTTAATATTCACTATTAAGACATTCAATAATGTTATATACGAAATTTTTAACTGATATTATAAAACCATAATAATTTAATAAAAACTACACAACTTATGAATTTCATGGCACAATTCATTAAAAAGAGTAGATATTTATTTTTAAATGATAAATAACGGAATGTTTTAAAATAGTTACAAGAGGAGAACTCGATCAGTAATTTAAAACTGCTTATGTCCTCGGCAACTGGTCCCTAATTATACGGAATTTTTAACTTTAAAATTTTTAATTCTTTTTATTTTTATAATTATTTATTTTTTATTATTTAATCGTATTTTTTATTTTCTGAGTACCATTTTAAAAATTTAAATAACATTTTATAAAACAACATCTTTTTTGTTTTATTGATACAAATACTCAACAAAACAAATAGTATTTTTATGTAAGGAAATTTAAATGATTCTATTCATAATTAATTGTGCATCAACTTATACAAAGAAAGGTATACAATATAAGAGCTTTCAGTATACATTAAATTTTACTTTATGCGAGTAATACAAATACATTACAAAAGTGAACCAGAAAAGGTTAAGACGGAAGACCGATATAAGATATGTAGACCACTATGATAAAAATATACTATCATATAATATTCTACTAGGATATATAAGGAATAAAATTCAAAACCAGATCACCTCTACTAACACATAGATTCTTACACGAAGGAATGTTTCCGACTGACCCCTTATTAAATTATTCGAATAAAGATGAATTTTATTCTAACAATTTCCTTTACATTGTACCTTTATATTGGTTTACGCAGGCAATTTGGTTACTTGGCACATTCAAAATTCTCTCAACTGCATAAATCTAAATTACTTACAAGTTCTTGTCTAACACCCTCTTGCAAGATAATAGAGTTTGATCTTCGATTTTAAAATGGCCGGACCTTCCTCGCCAAAACTAATTCATGATAAATTTTATCGGGTTCCTCTCCAAAGTCTTGGCTCCCAGGTTCCTCCGCCAGCATTCTCTAATTTTATTGTGCTGAGGGGGTGGTTAAGGGGGTGGGAGGGAAGGAATGGCCGTAGATCGGAAATTTCATTTCTGGTGGAATAAACCGTAGGGCTAGATTCAGTACGGACCGCAAAATTCTATAATGAGTCAGGGTTTTGGGGAAGTTTGGTTGACGGGTTACGTAATTAGGTAGGGCTCTGGGCCGGATGGCGGAAACAATTAGAGCCGTTTATTCTGGAGAAAGAGGATTGTTTGTTGGGGCTCTCAAGGATGGACGCCCGAATTTTCACTGAGTTGATTTCTATCGCTGTTTGTCGTGTTAGTCGTGGAGATTCTGACTGATTGTATGAATAGAAAATTTTAAGACGAGTGAGTGGAGTTTAATAGCGCGAAGAGTTTATAGTTCTTGGTTATTTTGGACCTAACAACAACTTTTGCATTTATTTTAAGATATATATTTTTAAAATTAATATTAAAACTTGTTTTGAGTATATTCATCCATAATAATATATCAATATGGGTTTAAAAGGGGAAAAGTTTATAAATAAGATAATTTATGGAACAAAAATAATAATTGTACAAAATACTTTATCAGCTTTGTTTAAAAAGGGTTAGAATTGTGAAGGTCACTGGCCGCTAGTACTCATTTGTAACCTGGATTGTGGGCTGCTAGTGTTCACTGTAATTTGAATGCTAGCAGCACAAAGAAAAAAAAAACTTGCAAATTTTTATGACATAAATATAAAGATATGAAATATACATGATAAAGGTATATTTATATAATTTAATATATAATATAAATATACATATATATATATTGATATATTTTCAACTTTATATATGATTGCCGAATGACTAGAGCTCTAGCGCTCAGTGCCAGAGGCTTCGGATTCAAACCCTGTGGTGACATGGATGCTTATAATGGTTTGGAATCCCCTTTAAACCGTAGGTCCCGGTGTAATTTGACTGTAGGAAGTAGGGCTGACAATCGTACCCCGTAAAAAGAAAGAAACTCATGTTTCGGAATCTGCCAATAGGTACACGGTCTTGACTCACCAAGCAGCTGAAGCGTCATTGAAGAAGATATATGACAAAAAATAATAATTTAATACAATAAAAAAGCAAATAAATAATTTTAGGCGGACATTACATTAATTTAGTATGTGTTTTAATACACTCATGTCCATAAATTAAGGATAATTCAGAATCACACAGAAACTGAACTCTAAAATAAAAATTTCACCTGTAGAATTATCACACACATCTTGAAGAAGAATATGCAAATTACAGGAAACCACCAGATGGCGAGGATAGTACGTCACAATGACGAGAGTGTAAGAGAGGGTTATATAAGGAATGGTGGCAACTAAGTAAAATTGTTCACAAGCGCTTTAAAAGCCTTTCAGTGTAATAACCGCATAGTTATGACACAAAGGAAGCATTTGGAGGATTTTTTACGTGGTAGAATTATCGGACGACTGGAATGTGGACGCACCCAGCTGGAAGTATCCGAGGAACTTGGAATCGCCCAGAATGTCATCTCCAGGCTTTGGCAACGATTCCAAGATGGTGGTAATGTGAGTAAATGTTACAGCACAGGTCGCCCCCGTGTTACAACGCCGATTGAGGACCGGTATTCAGCAGTTACTGCCAAAAGAAACAGACGGAGCACATCATCAGACCTGTCTCGTCAGCTCTCTTCAGCTACCGGTACGACAGTTTCAAGGTAGACCGTGTACAGACGCTAAGGGCACATTGGTCTATATGCTCGTAGGCCTTTCAGATGTGTTCCACTTACCGCAACTCACTGTCGCCTGCGATTAACCTGGAATAGAGAGCATGCATTGTGGACACCGCAACAGTGGTCTGGTGTGATGTTTTCCGACGAGTCCAGGTTTAGTTTGCAGTCTGATTCTCGCCGGACTTTCATATGGAGAGCGCCAGGTACTCGTTACCACCAAGAGAACACCATTGAACGACATCGTTACGGTGGTGCAGGATGGTTCGTTTTGGGAGGAATTATTCTTGGTTCCAGAACTGACCTGCATGTTCAGAATGTAACGATGACAGGCCACATCTATCGGGATGTCATTCTGGAACAACATGTACGTTTGTTTCGGGGTGTCATGGGTGCTGAATTTCTGTTCATGGACGACAACGCCCGTCCCCATCGTGTAAACATTGTAGACGAATGCCTTCAATTGGAGGATATCAACCGTATGGATTGGCCAGCATACTCACCGGTTTTGAATCCAATAGAGCATGTGTGGGATATGCTTGGCCGACGAATTGCAGCCCGTCAACCCCCTCCCATCTGTCAACCGGAACTTCGGAGGGCATTGCTTGATGAGTGGTGTAATATTCCCCAAGATCAGATTGATAATTTGATACTCAGCATGCCTAGGCATTGTAAGGCCTGTATTGCATCGTCCGGGTGTCATACTCCATATTAACCATCATACTAACCATGTTATACTGTTTTTTGTAAATAGGTTCTTTTTAGAAATTTGCTCCAGGGAGTAAAAATCGTAATTTTTATTAATTATGTCAAACATATAGCATCTTTTTTGCTCTTTACCTTTTGTTTAATAAATAGACTTTACAAATAAGTGAAATTTGTTTTGCTTCTGTCTCTTTCTTTGCCTGAACTGCATTATCCTTAATTTATGGACATGAGTGTATTTAGTTCTATTTTTGTAATAACCATGCTCTAAAATAACTAGTCCATTGAGTTTTGAGCCGATTTTTTTTTATATTCCTGCCTAAAACTGTTTGTTCACAAATACGAGTTGATTTAAACTGGCTTGAGCATTCTAATGTACTATCTGCACCAACCAAGTCTGCTTTATCCCGAGTGGTTAAAATTAAATATTTTTGGAACAACATCGAATAAATAAAAACACTCCATGTAGATAGGGAATCTTCATTTAGGCTAGTATGCTGTTCATCTAGTCTGCAATAAAATCAATCACACAGAAGAAATATTTTTTTAAAATTTAAATGTTTATTATTTTTTTTATGTAACTAAAATAGGGTCATTTTCCTGTTTCAATATTGAGTGAAAATCTGAAAATCTTTCAAAAGATTATTAAATATTTTCTTAAGTAAAATGGACTTATGATGAGGTTGGTCGAGGTTTGTGTATACCAGGTTTTTAATGTTGGGAATTTAATTACTTCTATAAAAGCAGTAGCAGATTCAGTCTCTGATTTTGTAGCATTAATGTTACACTGGAACGCACTTTGGAAATAGACTCTGTCATTTTTTGGCCCATTTTTTTCTTAGTTTAGTTTGTATTGCACCATCACATAAGCTAATCCTTCAGGAAGAATAAGGGAAAGCATAATATTCTGCAATTTCTATGCTGTTTGTCATATTAGTGATAAGTGGAAACTTAATGAATGTATGTAATAAAAAGTTTAAGACAAGTCACGGAGGTTGGAATAATCTTGGACATTCGGGACAGCCTGGAAAATGTTAAATTCTTGCTTTTTCTAATACATCACAACAATGTGAGAGATTATTTCTCAAAAGTCATGTAGGTAGAATAATGGATAGCAAAATATTCAACAATTTTTATATTGTTTTCCCTCAAAATGATAAGTGGAAATTCATATGGATGTAAAAATATTCAACAATTTTTATATTGTTTTCCTTGATAATGTTGAGTGGAAGTTCATATGGAAGAAATAAAAAATTTAAAATGGAGCTGGAGTCACTAGGGAGAATTTGAATAATATTGATGCAGAAGAAGCACAAAGGTATTAGACTACATTTTATTCAAAATATACCTACTTTAAATACACATATACTTTACAAAATATATGAATTAAAAGTTACATTTGCAGTATAAAATGCAAACGCAACACAAGTGAAGAAAAAAAAACTAACTGCTTTCTTTTTCTTTCTAATTAGTCAATATTATTTGGTTGTGAGTTTCTTTAGATGACACGCAGATACAGAGTATAATGATATTTTAGATTAAGATTAAATAAATGTATTTAATATAAATATCGAATTAAATTTACTATCAACTTTAGATATTTAAAATGTTTCTGGTTTTATGTTAATATTTCGTCAAAATGTTTATACATGTGATTCAAATTTTATATATTTATAAAATATTATGTTAATGTTTTTTTTTTAATTTAATGCTAATATTTTGTATTTCGCAAAATTATTTATTTCATATTAATGAATGATATTATTATTTTAATGAATGAAAATTGAATAAACATTCTATATATAGAAGAAAAAAAAGGTGAAAAGATTAAAAACAAACTTATTATTAATTAAAGCAAATGAATATACATGGAGATTTCCATTATTGATTCTTTGGTAAAACTCTGTGAAAAATAAATAAATAAAACAATCCAATAAGATCTTTACAGTAAATTGAGATATATGATATAGTTATTCAGATATATGAGATATATGATAATTCAGATATATGATATAGTTATTATATGTTATTTAAGTATATTATATATCTCACTTACTTATTACTGCGTAGATCTCATTGGATAGTTTGATTTATTTATAGTGTCTAGACAAACAAAATCATAGAATACATCATTAGGTGCTACGTAATTTCCATAATCCCAATAAAAAAAAAATGTGACACAAGGTGTATGAGATGGCTTGAAAAAAACTTAAGATTTTACAAATGGCTTATAGAAGGTTATTTGTACCATATTTTTAGATTATGTTATTTTTCTAAGGCAAAAAGTAGCCATTATAAAATTTTACTTTATGAAACTAGACAAGCAACATATTTCACTTTCAGACAACAGCAATTGTCTCAACTTCTTTGATGATAATTTTTTTAATAATTAGAACCTTTATGGTAAATTAGGAATTATGGACATTTATCCTTAAGGCATCATTACAGTTAAAAGCTTGTTATGTAGCAAACCTTTAAAAAAATGCTGTACATAAAAACCTGTCTTCTAATAAAGCATAACTTTTTTTTTACTACCATAATATATAAGAGCATTCTAAAAAATGTAGCCAAGACAAAAATTCTCTTTGAGTCATTGGAAAGGTTCAAAGAGCAATGGCGACACACAATATAAACACAAAAAATAACTCAGCATAATTTCGCGCCTCCGGTTACGTTTTTAACACCAAAATTTCTTTCATGCTCAGGAGCAAAAAAAACCAGCAGAAAAATGATTCTGATCTCAAAGCTTCATATTGGCTTCGTTCAGATATTGATTTAATCTCAATTGGACGTATGGGCAGACAAAACAAATTTTTTTTTCTTCTACTTCTTCAGCTTGTCGTCTCTTTTTTTTTATTACTATTTTTTTTTATCCAAAAGTATTTTGACGGAAAGTTTTGTTTTGAAAACTTATTGCCGCAGGGACCATTCTTCCCATTTTCGGCTTCTTGCTTATTTTTACCACTTTTTTCTTTCTTTTGCGACCAAACTAATAGCTGGCCTCTTTCTTTCAACAGTTATGGCGGGAAACTTGGAAACAAAGTGCGATTACACAACAGAATGCTTTGCTGAATTCGTCCCCAACTGAATGTTACGCAGGGTTACTTTCGAAGAAATGATTCTGTCCTTGCATTTTTGTCCTGAAAGAAGATTAACTACATAAGCAAAGTATTTGGACAAAGAAAGATATTTGTCCTCTGATTCATTCGATACTTTCAGAAAATGAAATATATAATGCTATTCGTTTGTTTTCAACTTTTTGACAACTGAAATAATTCCTCATGTTATTTGAAATATGAAATATTTCCTTAGGCAATTAGTTGTAATTTCATTTTTTTACTCCTCTGTTGTACAAAAATTTTAAATTCTAGAAGTTATATAGTATTTTAAATTTATTTTTGTAACATTGTGAGATTTAATTTACAAAATTTAAAAATGTGGATATGTCTTATTATATCTGAATGAATAATATGTGGATGGAAAATTTAATCCTTTATGCATTTAAGAGGATTTCTAAACAATATTTTAAATAAATACTTATTAAATATAAATTTGTTTTAATGTCTTAGATACATTCTTGCAGGCTTCTAAAAATTCATGAGTAACTTTTCCAGAAAAAAAGAAAGAAATTAAATGAAAAATCTAAAAAATCATAAATAAAAATATAGTTTATATATAATAATGATATTAATTTAAATTAATTAAAAAATTAAACATATTTAACATTTTTCCCAGTTATAGACATTGAGTATATCTAACTACCTCTTATTTAAAAGCATGAAGAAAATTTTGCAATGATTTATGAAATAAATATTTTAAATTTAAAATACGATGGTAAGAAGTAATTAAAGAAGATGCATTATGTTTATTAATTATAATATATTATAGCAATACATTCGCATACTAATGCAATCGATAATTTAATCCAGTTTTGTTTCAGAAAATTTTTTACTAATATCAGCATTATGCATTTTAGAATTATGATCAATAAATTTTTATGCTGTTTTATTTATTTTTTATTCTAGAAACTCAAGTATAAGTATAATCATTAGATTGCTTATTAGAGTGAAAATTATAATCATGCGATTCTTTGCCAGAAAAGCCATTTGTTTTCATCAATGTCGCATGCACTTTCCAGGAAAAAAATTCAGCAATTACGAATACTGAGTAGGAAAATGGTTTCATGACTGAACCACCTCAAAAGATGCAAGGTTTTCTGGAAAGGTATCCTCAAATTGTCAGGCAGATGAGAAAAATATAGCCATATTGCATACATAGAATAAATTATTAATTTACCTTTCTCCACAAGTAAGGGCGTTTTTATAAGGAAAACAAATAAGGATTTTTACCTGTCACACCTGTACATGAAAGTGGTAATCAGGATAATCCTTTAAGGAATTAAAAAAAAAACATATCTCTTTTACTGGCATTATCTCTTTTACTGTCTTGGAAAACCACTATGATCTAAATGGTATTAGCAGTCATAAAGCTTTCAAAAAGCGTACAGGGTTCATGAACCACATAAAAAGTTGGAAAATAGTCACTCATTAAAATTCCTCTATCATTTCAGTAATGAAAATATTTATAGCATATCAAATTTTTTTAGTGAATTAGATATTTTGCGAATGATAGCAAAGAGGATTAAAACAGAAAAAAATTCCCAACATCAATGTCCACGAATTCGATCTAAGCCATTTAGATTGATTTCTGTTCCTGTAAAAATAAAGTCAAAATATGAAAAGATAACGCAGAATTGGGCTTAAAATAGGCATTTTTTGAAGTAACATTGTAACACTTTACTGCACATGATATCAAGAATTAAGCAAAGTTAGGGCCAAATAAAATCACATGCAATGACTCGGCAGGGGTAATCAAATCTTGGAAGATTGATCACAAGTGAGGTGAAAAAAAGTATATATAGATATATATTCATGCTTTACGAGCGTGCGTGATGGAAACTGTTAAAAATCTAAAATAAATAACAACTTTCTTCCATTTCTTTTGCCCAGTCGTAACTTTCATTGCACATTCTGCCAATAAATATCTTGATTCTTCTTTTAGAGGAAGAAGGGAAAAAAATAGGAAGCCAGAAAGATTTCTTCAGAGGAAAATATTTCACAAAGTTGGACTGTAAAAGGCAGCATCAAAATTGTGAATTGTGAATGCACATTACACACCGGGGTGTTGGTTTTTACACTGAAGTGACAAAAGTCATGGGATAGCAATGCGCAAATTTTCAGATGGCAGTAGCATCGCGTAGAACAGGTATAAATGCGCAGTGCTTTCGCAGAGCTTTCATTTCTGTTCAAGTTATTCATGTGAAGAGGTTTTGACGTGATGATGACCGCACGACGGGAATTAACAGACTTTGAACACGGAATGTTAGTTGGAGCTAGACGCATGGGTCATGCCATTTCGGAAATCGTTAGGGAATTCAACATTCCCAGATCCACTGTGTCAAGAGTGTGCCGAGAGTATGAAATTTCAGGCATAACATCCAACCCTGGACAGCGCAGTGGTCGACCGCCTGCACTTAACGACCGAGACCGGCGACGTCTGCAAAGAGTCGTAAATTCTAACAGACAAGCAACACTGCGTAAAATAACCGCAGAAATCAATGTGGGACGTACAAGGACTTGTCTGTTAGAACTGTGCGGAGAAATTTGGCTTTCTTGGGCTATTCCAGCAGAAGACCGACTCGAGTGCCTTTACTGACAGAACGACATCGCTTGCAGCGAATCTCGTGGGCACGTGAGCATATCGGTTGGTCCCTAGATGAATGGAAAACCGTGGCCTGGTCCGATGAGTCACGATTTCAGTTGGTAAGAGCTGATGGCAGGGTTTGAGTGTGGCGCAGACCACACGAAGCCATGCATCCAAACTGTCAGCAAGGCACTGTTCAAGCTGGTGGTGGCTCCGTAATGGAGTGGACTGTTTTTTCATGGCATGGACTTGGTCCTCTGGTGCGACTGGACCGAACATTGACTGGAAATACTTATGTTCAGCTACTTGGAGATCACTTGCAGCCATTCATGGACTTCATGTACCCAAACAACGATGGGATTTTTATGGATGACAATGCGCCATGTCACCGGGCCAAAGTTCGCGATTGGTTTGAAGAACATTCTGGACAATTCCAACGAATGATCTGGCCATCTAATCGCCCGACATGAATCCCATCGAGCATTTATGGGACATCAATGAGAGGTCTGTTCGTGCCCAAAATCCTGCACCATCAACGCTTTCACAATTATGGACGTTTATCGAGACAGCATGGCTCAATATTCCTGCAGAAGACTTCCAACGACTTGTTGAGTCCATGCCACGTCGAGTTGCTGCACTTCGCCGGGCGAAAGGAGGGCCGACACGATATTAAGAGGTATCCCATGACTTTTGTCACTTCAGTGTAAATGCTACTTTAATCATTGCAGTGGATTGGAATGCATTTGGACGCTTATGAAAACGTTCCTCCCAATAAAAGCTCTACGACCTTCAGTTATTCGGGAAAATTCCATTGCTGCATAATTTTTCTGGACGGCTGTGATATTATCTCAAACTGTGAAGGCACGCAGCCCAAATTCTTTTCCAACATAAATTGAAAATTTTTCCGGTAGTTTCATTTTCTAACTGTTACGGTGAGATAAGATTCCATCAAAAGTATTCGCAGTTGCATAAATCATGAGCAGAATAAGAGGGAATCGAATATTTTTGGAACATTTTTTTTCTTTCTAGTCTTTCAGGACAGATTTGAGGCTTTACCAGAAAAGGGCTGACCACGAATTTATGAAATGTGCCTTATTTTTTGGATTTCCCAGGGTAGAAGTATGTCTTTCAATGTGTTTCGTTGTTGTAATCTCAGCAAAGTTAGAGCTTTATCTTTTAAAATTTATCATTAATCATTTTTTTTTTTACGATGTTGGTTGAAAATACTTACTTTTTTTTAGAAGAATAATCCTTTTTTTCGTAAGTTTTCAGAAACGTTTTATTTATTTATTTATTCAACTATCATTTTTAGAGAGATCATTTATTTACTGAAATTTGATAAACGATGTGAGGTTTCTTCACTTAAGACACTAAATGTCATATTTTTTAAAAATTTTTATAGTTCCTTTTTTTAAATTGTTGTGATGCACAAGTACAGATACTTTATTCTTTTTTTTGTATTTTTGTATCGAAAACCCTTTTTGAAATGAGAAACAAGAGTTATGACAAAACTTTTGAAATGCATTTTAGACTTTTTAAAAGTAATATAAGCTTTAAATAAGTTTTTATATGAAATAATACTAAGCTATGTTACGCCGCCTGTTTAATTTTCCATTTACAAGTGTTCCATAAATATAATATTTTTTATATGTTTAAGACTTTTTACCGTTATATATTTTTATCTTTGTTGTAAATATTTATATAAGTTACATTTACTGGAGTCTGGTTGGTTGCTAATACAAAATTTAAGTGATCGGTACAAAAAAGTCACGGCAAAAATTTATGTATTATAAATATTTTTTAAAACGATCTCGATCAAATTATTTTATATTACAAGACAAAATAATTGATGCATGAGGCATAATTTGTTACAAATCTGTGATAAAAACTAAAGTCTGTCTCTCCTCTTATGTTCTGTGATCTGGTGGTTGACAAGCAAACTAAATATGGTCAAGTGTTTGCATATTAGAAAAGAACACAATAAATGGAAAAATTCAAATTAATTATCTGTCTTGCTGTCCTGGGAAACCACAATGATCTCTAGAAGAGGTAGTAGAAATCACAAAACCGTAAAAATGCCTAGTGGAAAGTCACATGAAAAAGTCACTCATTAGAATTCCTCTGTCATTTCAACGATGAAAGTATTTATGGCAAAAAATTTATGATTTTCAGAGGTTTTCTAGGCAATTACATATTTTGCGAATGACAGCAAAGAAGTTTAAAACAGAAATAAATTCCCAACATCAATGTTCACGAGTTCGATCTAAGCCGTTCAGATAGATTTCTGTTCCTGTAAAAATATGAAAGGATAACGCAGACTTGAGCTTAAAATAGACATTTTTGAAATAACATTGTATGACTTCACTACTCGATATAAAGCATTAAGCAAAATTGGAGGGAAATAAAATCACGTGCAACGACTTGGTAGGGGCAATCAAATCTTTGAAGATTTATCACAAGCGAGGTGAAAAAGTATATATATATATATATATATATATATAGATATATATTCACGCTTTACGAGCCTGCGTGATGGAAACTGTTAAAAGTTCAAAATAAATAAAAAATCTCTCCCATTTCTTTGCCCAGTCGTAACTTTCATTGCACATTCTTCCAATAAATATCTTGATTTTTCTTTTTGAAGAAGAAGAATAAAAATGGGAAGCCAGAAAGATTTCTTCAGAGGGAAATATTTCTCAACGTTGAACTGTAAAAGGCAACATCAAAATTGTCAATTCTGAATGCACATTACACCCCGGGGTGTTGGTTTTTAAATGCTACTTTAATCATTGCAGTGGATTGGAATGCATTTGGTCGTTTATGAAAAGTTCCTCCCAATAAAAGCTCTACGACCTACAGCTATCGGGGAAAAATTTCATTGCTCCATAATTTTCCTTCCAAAGCAGCCACTCTGGACGGCTTTGATATTATTTCAAACTGTGAAGGCACGCAGTCCAAATTCCTTTCCAACATAAATTCGAAAATTTTTCCGGTAGTTTCATTTTCTAACTGTTCCGGTGAGATAAGATTCCATCAAAAGTATTCGCAGTTGCATAAATCATGAGCAGAATAAGAGGGAATCGAATATTTTTCGAACATTCTTTTTTTTTGCTTCTAGTCTTTCAGGTTTTATATGACGACAGATTTGAGGCTTTACCAGAAAAGGGCTGACCGCGAATTTATGAAATGTGTCTTATTTTTTTGATTTCCCAGGGCAGAAGTATGCCTTTCAATGTGTTTCGTTGCAGTAATCTCGGCAAAGTTAAAACTTTATCTTTTAAAATGTATCATTAATCATTACATTTTTTTTTTGTACGATTTTGGTTGAAAATATTAACTTTTTTTAAAAAGAATAATCCTTTTTTTTTTTCGTAAGTTTTCAGAAACGTTTTTATTTATTTATTTATTCAACGATCATTTTTAGAGAGATCATTTATTTACTGAAATTTGATAAATGATGTGAGGTTTCTTCACTTGAGACATTAAATGCCATATTTTTTTATGATTTTTTGTTGTTTAGGTTAGATATATCTGATGAATATAAGTTACTTTTTTTTAAATTCTTGTGATGCACAAGTACTGATACATTATTCTTTTTTTATATATTTTTCTTTCGAAAACTTTTTGGAATGTGAAACTTTAGTTACGGCAATGAACAAAACTTTTAAAGTATATTTTAGGCTTTTTTTAAAAATAAAATACGTTTTAAATAAGTTTATATATGAAATAAGACTCATTTAGACTAATTTATACTGATTATTTAATTTTCCAATTACACGTTCCACATATATATAATATTTTTATATATTTCAGACTATTTTACAATTGTATATTTTTAAGTTTCTTGTAAATATATATATATATTGCTGTAGTATGGGCGGACTCAAATGCAAAATTTAAGTGATAATAACTAGCTAGGGAGTAAATTTATAGATAATATAAAAAAAAGTCGCGTCAAAATTTTCGTATTTTAAATATTTTTAATAAGTATCTCGATCAAATTATTTTATGTTACAAGACAAAGACAATTGATGTATGCGGCATAATCTTTTACAATTCTGCGATAAAAACTAAAGATTCTCTCTCCTGTTATTTTCTGAAATCTGGCGAGTTTGCACACCAAAAAGAAGCAGTTCAAAATAAGGTTTGATAAGATTTAACCCTGTTTAAATGGTACATTTCGGTCTACATCGTTTGAATCAACCTTTTATTGCACGGAGGGATGCCATTGTTGCTTAAATGCTATTTTCTAATGATTTAACCCTTTTCAACTTGCATTTTAAAGAATTCAAAATGAAATGTGCGTCTTTAGACTGAATTGCATTTGTAAATCAAATTTATAGCTTTAATTTTTTTTTATAAATAATAAATTATAATAACCCAGAGTTCTGTATTTGTATATATATATATATATATTAGTGCTTGTAATAAAAAGTTCAAATATTCCCATAATCCTGCAAATAGCACTCTTCTTGAAGCCACTATACGTCTAGTATAGGCCCAGACGTTACACAATTATAAATCGTTATGAAAAAGTGTCTTAAATTTCTGGACTCGGAATATTTTTCTTTATTTCCACTTATGATTGTTGCTAAATAATCAACTCATTATAGGAAAGAAATATTCTTTTTTATATTACTTGTTTTTAATGTTTTCAATCAATTCCTACTTTTTTTTTTCACTATATTGCAGCAAGTCCTTTATAAATAATTTTAATTCATTTTTTTAAGTGTATCTGGCACCATCTATTGTTAGATATATGCAACTTAAATCTAAAAAAAAACTAAAATTAATTAATTTAAATTTAATTACTGAATTAATTTTTGAAAAAACTGTATTAACATCAAGTGCCATCCAGTACAAGTTAAAAAAATGTATTTGAACTTGAGTGGATGAATAAAAAGTATTTTATGAACGATTGAAAATTTGAATAAGATATATATATATAGGGAGAGTGTGCGCTAAAATTAACACTTAGATCGAGAGTGTTGAATAAAAAAATATTAAAACCTCAAAAGTTATTTTAAATATTTCATTTAGTTATCATTTATATTAATCCTGCTTATCGAAAAAAAAGGATCCTGTAAGAATTTATACTTTGTTATTAATATGCATTATTTATTTTTAATACGCATACAAATTTTTACTCATCAATTAAAAATTAAATTCAACTAATATTTCTCTATTATATTATGAAGAATAGATTTTATGAAAGAAATTATATGCTACAATTAATATTTAATGAATAAAATATAACTTTGCTGTAGGTTAATTACAATAATTATTAAATAATGGAATTAATAGCTAAATAACTTAATAATAATAATAATAACTTAATAATAATAATAATAATAACTTAATAACAAAATAATTGCTTTCATTAAAAATTAAATATGAATGCTTTCCTTTCATATAACCACGATGCTTCGATTTAATAAAAATATATAAAAGAAATTTTATGTGTTATTTTACATTATTGTTTCTTGTAAATTATTAGTAACATATTTTTTCAATATTTCACTGTTATACGTGATACTGGAATTTGTAATTAATGTACTTTAACGAAATATGATCCTATAAACCCTAGTCAATTATCATGTACTCGCAAAAACCATTATATTTCTTTAAATCCATTTAAAGCATTAGTATTCAGAAACATTGCAACTTTTTAATCGAAACCTTTATCGCTACATTATCATTAAGCCTTCTTAACAAAACTAACGAGTCTTTATTTCCAAAACATCCCCCTTCCTCCTATATCTTAACGATACATCCCCACAACTGTCCCCCTTGGCGCAGGAATTTGGCACAAGTTTTAAAACGAGCCATGTTCTGAGTCTCAACACGTCCTCAACGAACCGTTCGCCAAAAAAGAAAAACCGAGGCTTAGATGTTCCAAATCCCCGATGAAGTTTCCCCAAGCATTGTCACTTCTCCACCATTTATCCTCCATTCCAGGCCAAAGTAGCCTTTTACGCCCGATTTAAGTCTCCTAATCGGCAGTGTGGCGAATGTTTTGACATTCCGCAACTACACGGCGTCTCCCAAAATGGCTTTTAATGTTAAGCCGTTACAGAGTTTGAAGATTCTTTTAAGTGCCTGTCAAATGGCGATCTGGTGGAACGGAATAACGCCTCGGCCTTTAGTATTTCGGGGCAATGTTCCGGAGCATAATGAGACCGAACTATGGAAATACATCACGTTATTGCCGTTAGACCAAATCTAGGGTAATTTTTCTTCTGCGACATCTATTTTGAAGAAGATAGATGGTTCGAATTTGTCTTGGAATGGATAATTGCTTTAAGATACTGGTAAATTGAAACCTGGAGATTCAAATTTTTTTAAATTTAAATCAAGAAAAAAGAAGTAGGAATGAGGCTAATTAACATATTTCATCTTTTTAAATGTTATGCTAGATCTTTATTTACATATGACGGATTGAATACTGGAATCACGAAATTTTTAAAACAATATTTCATATATATTGTATACGAACTTATTTTGCACATTAATTTGAATATATAGATATTTTTCATGAATTGCATTGTGTCACTTGAAATAACTTTTAATATTAAGCCATTACAGAGTTTGAAGATTCTTTTAAGTGCCTGTCAAATAGCGATCTGGTGGAATAACCCCTCGGCCTTTGGTATTCCGTGGCGATGTTCCGGTGCATAATGAGTCCGAACTATGGAAATACATCACGTTATTGCCGTTAGACTGCTTTATTGTCTCTATTATGGGCATAATATGGCACTTCCGTCGGGTGAGACCTCGCCAAATCTGGGGTAATTTTCCTTCTGCGACATGTATTTTGAAGAAGATTGATGGCCCGAATTTGTCTCAGAATAGATAATCGCTTCAGATATTGTCGAATTGAAAACTTAAATATATATATATATTGTAATGTTCTTTTAAATAGTTTTTCTGTACCTTTATATTTTTAATTTATTGAATTGACCTCATTCATTTCTCATATTTCTTAACTGTTATTTAAAATATTTAGTCTTTTTTTTAAAATTAATGCAATATATTTGATTATTTTAAATGTGGCATAAACATATTACGGAATGAATACTAGAATCCCGTAATTTTTAAAACAATAATTAATATATTTTTTTTACGATTCAATAATCCATTAATTAGATAATTATAATATTTATTTCACATATTTCTTGGCTTTTAATTAAAATATTTCGTGTTTTAATTTTATGCAAGATCTTCTATTGTGGCATCTAAGAAGTGCGACATAAATGTATGACGGAACTACATAATGTTAATAATGAATAATAGTTTATACCTTTTTTTTTTCAATTTAATACGAACTTATTTTGCACATTAATTAGAATATTTTTTTCATATTTCTTGTCTTTTAATTAAAATATTTCGTCTTTTAAATTTATACAAGATCTTTTATTATTTTAAATCCACGAAATGTGACATAAATGTATGACAGAACGAATATTTGAATCACATAATCAAACATATACTACATTAAATTTAAAATATTTTCTTCACCAATTCTAAAATGTATTGCTCTTTGATTAACGATTCTTTATACTCCATTTCTAAACATTGATTTTAAACATTTCTAAGCTTTGGTACTTGCAACGTTTACTATGTTCAAATTAAAATTTATATTTTCCTTAAATATTTAATATCTTAAATTCATTATTTAGTTTGTATCTTATTCGGGAGGTATATCCACCTCAAAATACATGTGGCAGTAAAGAAGTCTTTTAAGATTTGACCAAATGTCTCAAAAGAAGAAGTGCAACATTAAGACCATAATAGAGATAATAAAACCCAAAATATAATAAAGATCATAAACCTTTTTACTATAGTAACATCATATAATTCAATAGTACACGATTTACTTGAAGTAAGATGTTCAAAATGATATAATCCATTATGTCTCGTATCATCACCTCATTTTAAACTTCTGCGCATGCTTAAAAATATTGCTTTACTTTTTTAACCCTAGAAAAAAACCAAAAGCAATGTAGAATAAAGAACCAAATCAAAATTTTTTTTCGAGGATTTGATTTTGGTTTCTTTGAAAAAATTAAATCATACAAAATAGCATTGAAGTAACAATTATATCCATACAAACAATAAAAAGGTAGATTCAAAAGATGTAGCTCGAAATATGACATTTATATATGGTTTAAACTTATCAATCCTTATTTGAACTGAGTTCTTTCTGGTTTGCAAACTCTTGACCACTTTTAGTTTGCTCGTCAACCGCTAGATCACGGAACATAATAGGATTGAGAGGATTCACTTTTTATCGCAGAATTGTTACAAATTATACCACATCAATTTTCCTTATCTTGTAATATAAAATAATTTCATCGAGATCCTATTAAAAATTTTATAAAGGAATTATTAAAAATAATTATTAAATTCGTAAATTCTTTACGTGAATTTTTTTATACTATTTATATATACTTAACAGATTTTGTTAACACCTAAATTTTGTATATGCGGCCAATCATACTTCAGTAAAAATAGCATAGATTAATATTTACAAGAAACATAAAAATATACAATTGTAAAAAAGTGTGAAACATATAAAAATATTACATTTATGGGGCACGTGTAATTTGAAAATTAAATAATCAGTGTAACTTAGCTGAGACTTATTTCATATATAAAGTTATATAAAAATTATTTTATTTTTTAAAAAAAGTCTAAAATATACTTTAAAAGTTTCATCATTGCCGTAACTATTGTTCCTCATTTCAAAAAGTTTTCTATAGAAAAAATACAAAAAAAAGTTTTAGTACTTGCACATTACAAGAATTTAAAAAAAAGTAACTTATATTCATCAGATATATCTAGACCAAACAATAAAAAAAGCATAAAAAAATATGACATTTTATGTCTTAAGTGAAGAAACCTCACATCATTTATCAAATCTCAGTAAATAAATGATGTCTCTAAAAATGATCGTTGAATAAATAAATAAATAAAACCTTTCTGAAAAAAAAGGATTATTCTTTAAAAAAAAAAATAAATATTTCCAACCAAAATCATAGAGAAAAAAATGTAATGATTAATGATAAATTTTAAAAGATACAGCTCTAACTTTGTTGAGATTACTACAACGAAACACATTGAAAGACATACTTCTGCCAAGGGAAAAAAAAAATAAATAAGGCACATTTCATAAATTCGCGGTCAGCCCTTTTCTGGTAAAGCCTCAAATCTGTCGTCATATAAAACCTGAAAGACTAGAAGAAAAAAGAATGTTCGAAAAATATTCGATTCCCTCTTATTCTGCTCATGATTTATGCAACTGCGAATACTTTTGATGGAATCTTATCTCACCGGAACAGTTAGAAAATGAAACTACCGGAAAAATTTTCGAATTTATGTTGGAAAGGAATTTGGGCTGCGTGCCTTCACAGTTTGAAATAATATCACAGCCGTCCAGAGTGGCTGCTTTGGAAGAAAAATTATGGAGCAATGAAATTTTCCCGAATAACTGAAGGTCGTAGAGCTTTTATTGGGAGGAACGTTTTCATAAGCGTCCAAATGCATTCCAATCCACTGCAATGATTAAAGTAGCATTTAAAAACCAACACCCCGGGGTGTAATGTGCATTCACAATTAACAATTTTGATGCTGCCTTTTACAGTCCAACTTTGAGAAATATTTCCCTCTGAAGAAATCTTTCTGGCTTCCCATTTTTTATTCTTCTTCTTCAAAAAGAAAAATCAAGATATTTATTGGAAGAATGTGCAATGGAAGTTACGATTGGGCAAAGAATTGGAAGAGAGTTTTTATTTATTTTAACCTTTTAACAGTTTCCATCATGCAGGCTCGTAAAGCGTGAATATATATCTATCTATCTATATATATATATATATACTTTTTTCACCTCGCTTGTGATAAATCTTCAAAGATTTGATTGCCCCTACCAAGTCGTTGCACGTGATTTTATTTCCCTCCAATTTTGCTTAATGCGTGATATCTAGTAGTGCAGTAAGGTGTTACAATGTTATTTCAAAAAATGTCTATTTTAATTTTAATTATTTAAGAATATTTATTAATTTTCCTGAAAGTATCGAATCAATCAGAGAAAAAAATATCTTTCTTTGCCCAAATAGTTATTTTTCTATCAGGACAAAAATGCAAGGAAGAGTCATTTCATCGAGATTAATTATTTATGATAATTTATAATTATTTAAGATTATTATTTGTTTATTTTCCTTAAAGTATCGAATGAAACTGAGATAAAATATCTTTATTTACCCAAATACGTTGCTTATGTAGTTAATCTTCTATCAGGACAAAAATTATGGGCAGGGTCATTTCATTGAGATTTATTATGATTTACATCGAATTATTTATGATTCTTTACAATTATTTATGATTATTTATTTATTGTTAAAAACTATCGAATGAATCCAAATACATTTGCTTACTTAATCTTCTATCAGAATATTGAAATTACGACTAATTCAAATAGCATTAAACCTTATGCAATGACATAGTGAACGCACAAATGCAAGGCATAGTCATTTCTTCAATTATTGATAATTATTTAAGAATATTTATTTATTTTCCTGAAAGCATCGATGGAATCAGAGAACAAATATCTTTCTTTGCCCGAAAACTTTGCTTGCCCTTAATCTTATGTAGTTAATCTTCTTTCAGGACAAAAATGCAAGGACAGAATCATTTCTTCGAGTGTAACCCTGCGTAACATTCAGTTGGGGACGAGTTCAGCAAAGCATTCTGTTGTGTAATAGCACTTTGTTCCCCAAGTTTCCCGCCATAACTGTTGAAAGAAAGAGGCCAGCTATTAGTTTGGCCGCAAAAGAAAGAAAAAAGTGGTAAAAATAAGCAAGAAGTCGAAAATGGGAAGAATAGTCCCTGCGGCAATAAGTTTTCAAAACAAAACTTTCCGTCAAAATACTTCTGGATAAAAAAAATAGTAATAATAAAAAAAAAACAAGAGACGACAAGCTGTAGAAGTAGAAGGAAAAAAAATTGTTTTGTCTGCCCATACGTCCAATTGAGATTAAATCAATATCTGAACGAAGCCAATATGAAGCTTTCAGATCAGAATTATGTTTCTGGTGGGGTTTTTTTTTTCGTCAGCATGAAAGAAATTTTGGTGTAAAAAACGTAACCGGAGGCGCGAAATTATGCTGAGTTATTTTTTGTGTTTTTATTGTGTGTCGACATTGCTCTTTGAACCTTTCCAATGACTCAAAGAGAATTTTTGTCTTGGCTACATTTTTTAGAATGCTTTTATATTTTACGGTAACGAAAAAAAAAGTTATGCTGCTTTATTAGAAGACAGGTTTTTATGTGCAGCGTTTTTTAAAAGGTTTGCTACATAACATGCTTTTAACTGTAATGATGCCTTAAGGATAAATGCCCATAATTCCTAATTTATTATAAAGGTTCTAATTATTAAAAAATATATCATCAAAGAATTTGAGACAATTGCTTTTGTCTGAAAGGGAAATATGTTGCTTGTCTTGTTTCATAAAGTAAAATTTTATAATGGCCACTTTTTGCCTTAGAAAAGGTACAAATAACTTTCTATGAGCCTCATTTGCAATATCTTAAGTTTTTTCAAACCATTTCGTATACTTTGTGTCACAATTATTATTTTATTATTTTGAGATTATGCAAAAAGTTAGCAGCTAATGTATTCTCTGATTTTGTTTGCGTACACAATATAAATAAATCAAACAATAAAATGAGATCTATGCTGTAATAATTAATTGAGATATATGATATACTTAAATAACATAATTAGTAAATCATATATCTCAATTACTTATTGCTGCATATATTTCAATGGAATGTTTTATTTATTTATTTGTCACGCAGTTTTTCCAAAGAGTCAAAAAATGAAATCGTCGCATATACCATTTGCTTTAACTATTAATAAGTTTGTTTTTAATCTTTTAATACTGCCTTTTTTATTTCTTCTATACATAGAATGCTTATTTATTTAAATAATTAGTGTGAAATAAATCTTTTTGCGAAATACAAAATATTAACATTAAACTAAACAAATTTTAACATAATATGTTTAAAAATGTATAAAAATTTAACAAACATAAAATTTAACATTATATATAAACATTTTAACGATTAACATAAAACCAAAAACTTTTTAAGTATTTAAAATTGATGGTAACTTTAATTCAATATTTATATTAAATATATTTATTTAATTGTCATCTAAAATTACATTGCATTGCGTATCTGCCATCCAACGAAACTCACAACCAACTAAATATTTTGTAAGGCTTGACTAAGAAAGAATAAAAAAACACTTCATGCAATGCAACGCAAATGTAGCATAAGTAAAAAGAAAAGAAACGTTTTCTTTTTACTTATGCTACATTTGCATTTTGGGCTTCAAATGCAAATTTAATTCATGTATTGTAATAATTCATGCATATATTAATAATTTGTACAGTGTATGTGTATTTAATTTATGCATATTTTGAATAAAATTTGGTACAATACTTCTGTAATTCGTATATGCATCAACATTAACCAAGTTCTCCCTAGTGACTCCAACTCAATTTAATATTTTATATTCAGACATCCATATGAACTTCTATTCAACATTATCAGGGGTGAAAATTGCAGTCATTGTTGAATATTTTGCGATCCATTATTTTTGCATATTTTTTGAGAAATAATGATTCAGATTTTTGTGACTTATTAGAAAAAGCCAGAATTTAACATTTTCCAGGCTGTCCTGGGTGTCAGGCTTATTCAAACCCCACTGACCTGTCCTAAAATTTCCATTCTTTACATTCAATTAAGTTTCATCAAATCACTAATATGGCAAATGACATAGAAATTACGGAATATTATGCTATCCTTTATTCTTCCTGAATGATTAGATCATTATTGTGCCGTATAAACTAAACCAAGAAACCACAAAATGGTTTTAACAATGACAACAGTCTGTTTCCAAAGTGCACTTTGGAGTAATACTAATACGACAAAAACAGAAACTAAATCTGCTAAATCTTTTGCAGAAATTGTTGTTCTTAAGATTGAAAAGAGGGGATGCACCGAATTCGACCAACATCAACATATGTCCATCTTACTTAAGAAAATAATTGCTATAACTAATTAAATAATAAACTAATATAATAATTAATAATTACTAATATTATAACTAATAATTACTAATATTATAATTGATAAAAATTGATAAACACCTAAATTGATATATTTTACACCTTCACCTAAATTGATATATTATCATGGATGAATGTACTCTAAACTAATTTTAATAGTAATGATAATTTAAATAAAAGTATCTTGAATAAATGCAAAGTTGTTGTTAGGTCCAATATAACCAAGAAATGCTATAGACACTTACACTATTAAACTCCACTCACTCGTCTTAAAATTTTCTATTCATACAATCAGCCGAATTTCCACGACTAACGCGACAAACAGCGATAAAAATCAACCCAATGAAAATTCGGGCGTCCATCCTTGAGAGCCCCAACAAACAATCCTCTTTCTCCAGAATAAACGGCTCTAATTGTTTCCGCCATCAGGCCCAGAGCCCTACCTAATTACGTAACCCGTCAACCAAACTTCCCCAAAACCCTGACTCATTATAGAATTTTACGGTCCGCACTGAATCTAGCCCTACGGTTTATTCCACCAGAAATGAAATTTCCGATCTACGGCCATTCCTTCCCTCCCACCCCCGTACACCCCCTCAGCACAATAAAATTAGAGAATGCTGGCGGAGGAGCCAAGACTTTGGAAAGGAACCCGATAAAATTTATCACGAATTAGTTTTGGCGAGGAAGGTCCGGCCGTTTTAAAATCGAAGACCAAACTCTATTATCTTGTAAGGGGGCGTTAGACAAGAACTTGTAAGTAATTTAGATTCATGCAGTTGAAAGAATTTTGAATGTGCAACGCAACCAAATTGCCTGCTTAAACCAATGTAAAGGTACACTGAAAATTGTTTGAATAAAATTCACCTTCCTTTGAATAATTTAATCTTGGGTCAATCTCAAATATTCCTTCATGTAAGAATCTATGTGTTAGTAGTAATGATCTGGTTCTGAGTTTTATTCATTATATATAATAGTGGAATTTTATATCATTGTATATTTATATCATAGTGTTCTATATATATATCCTATCGCCGTATTTATATCATAGTGGACTATATATATATATATATATCATATTTCCGTATTTATATCATTGTGGTGTATATATATATATATATACATATATATATATTATATCGCCTTATTTACATCATAGCGGTCTACCGTCTTAATCTTCACTGATGGAGGGGTGGTTAGTTGAACCTTGTCAAAAATTCACGTATTATTTAAAATAATAACAATAAAACCGTTGTAAAAATTACATCAGAGTTATTTTTCGTGCCATTTCTTCTTGTTAGTTATAGTGAATATATCAAATTTAATTACATTTATTCTAATTATGAATCATCATAAATTATTATAAATGTAATTCCTTTATTTGTTATTTTGATTATTCATGGGATATAGCGGTATATATATATTTATGTTATGTAATGTGATATATGGTATGGTATATAATGTGATATAGATATCCCATAAGTTATTTTTCTTTACATTTCTTCTTGTTAGTTATAGTGAATATATCAAATTTAATTATATTTATTCTAATTATCTATCCTCGTAACTTTTATAAATGTAATTCCTTTATTTGCTGTTATTTTGATTATTTGGGGGATACAGTGGTATATATATTTATGGTATATAGTGAGAATATTATCTCTATTATCTTGTAAGATGGTGTTAGACAAGACTTGTAAGACTGTGTTCATGATTTTTATATCATAGTGATCTTCCGTCTTAAACTTTTCTGATGGTTAGTTGAATCTTATCAAAGTTTAACGTATTATTTTAAGTAATAACAATAAAACCATTGTAAATGTCACATAAGTGTTATTTTTCGTCCCGTTTCTTCTTGTTAGTCGCAGTGATTATATCAAATTTAATTATATTTATCCTAATTTTATCATTCCTCATACATTTTTATAAAATTAATTTCTTTATTTATTGTTATTTTTATATTCATGGGATACAGTGAGATAGTCTGATAGATTTTATTTTCTTTTATACTATATTCAATCCTACCCAGTAAGAAGAAAACATTTCATGTTTCGAAATCTGCAGTAGGCAGACGGCCTTGGCCCACCATTGGGTTGTTGCGCCATTGATGATGATGGTTATACTATATTATGCAATACTTTTATATTAAGTGTGATTATTTGCATTTATTGATATTTAAAGGAATATCCACTTGAGAATAGCGAAATTTACATTTTAAATGCTTTTGTATTATATAAAGTGAGAATCAATGTATCAAGTAATCAATCAAGTATCAATGTACCAGTGTGCAAGAACCAATATATACTGGAAGTTGTTAAAATATTGTATATCTTCCTTTGTATAAGTTGATCCCAAATTAATTATGAATATAATCATTAAGATTTTATTACATCACAATCTTATTTGTTTTATTGAGTTTCTGGCGCATTTTGCTGTTTTACTATCAGTATTACTTTCCATGGTAGTTATTAATTTCATTTCATGGTGTTTGCATAGTTTCTTTTCTTGGCAATTTGGGTACCGATTACAAAATATCAGAGGGGATAAGACCCCTTAACCTTCTCATTTTGGTTTATTATATTAAATCACAATTTATTGTTGGCTGCTTAATGAGTTAGTATGTTAAAAAATAAATTTTCTAAACATTTAAATTGGTACTCAGAAAATTAAAAAAAAATACTTAGTAAAATAAAAAAGTTAAAAATAAATAATTATAAAAAAAATAATCAGGGACGTGTTGCAGAGGACATAAACAGTTTTAAATTGCTGAACGACCTCTCTTTTTTGTAATTATTTAAAAACATCCTGTTATTTACCATTTCAAAATATTCTTTTATATTTTTAATGAATTGTGCCATGAAACTTTTGCGTTGTGGTTTTTTTATTGAAATATTGTTGTTTTATGTTATCAAGTAAATATTTCGCATATCATATTATTGAATGTTTTAATAATTAATATTAAAAAATGGTAAAAACATTTACAATCAACAAGTTATATATCAGCTAATTAACAAGCCAATATTAACTCAACGACCATTAAGATATCAGCCAATCAACAAGTCAATATCAACCAATTAACCAGCTGTATATCACCCAATCAACTAGTCAATATCAACCAATTAACCAGTTATATATCAGCCTATCAACAAGTCAATATCAACCAATTAGCCAGTTATATATCAGCCTATCAACAAGTCAATATCAACCAATTAACCAGTTATATATCAGCTAATCAACAAGTCAATATCAACCAATTAACCAGTTATATATCAGCTAATGAACAAGTCAATATCAACCAATCAAAAAGATATATTTCAGACAAATTATTTATCAGTAAATATTCTGATATATTAAAATCAAAAGTTTTAATTCAAATTTCGTATCAGATGAATACAACAAAATATTTTAGATTCTGATGTATTAAACGTTATGCTATGTAAATTATTCAAAAATTAAAAGTTTACAGCATTAATTAAATTAATTAGACATTAATTTTTGGTTTAACTATTGTATTCTTTAAATGAGGGCAATTTGCGAAAATCTTTCACAAAATTCGACCATCCTTTTAATTTAAAACAATATAGGCCGAATTATATTTCTCCTAATTTATACGATTAAGCGTAAAAATAGAATTCTTTTTAAATTTTTATTGTACTCCAAACAGTAATTACCGGTTGTCAAATAGTATAAATTAAGATACTTAGAAATTAACCGCTGACTATACTTCATTAAAAAAAGTGAAAATTATCCTTCCGTATTTAAATAAACTTTACTAACATTCTGAAAAATTTTGCATAATTTTGGAAACAGGAAGCTTCATCATTCAGCTGTTACCTTAGTGGTTTCCTATTAAATTAACAACTACTTTATTAAAAAGTTTCAGAACATTAACTTTTCCTTTACCACTAAGTTTTAAACTAAAATCCTGCTTTTCGTCTCTTTTTTTTTCCAAAAATAGGTAAAGTGAAAGAAATATGATAAAGAATTTCAAAAGGGAATCACCAAACCATACGTACATTCAAAACAAACATCTCTCAGAGCCAGTTATATATTTTCACCCCAAACCATACTTTTACCAGCAAGCTTAGAGCTACTTTAAGAATCTGTTGACTAATGCGCGTTTTCATCTCAAAATATCGTGCAACGTAATTTTAATTAACTCACAGTTAATTAATTCCGTGGCCGTAATTTAAAATTCTATTTTTTAGCATATTCTACCAGAGAGAGGGAGTTTCTCCTTTTAAGAGCGTTCTCTTTTGGAACGCAATTTTCGAACGTTCTATCCTTCTAAGAAATTAAATCTGCTGAGAAACCTGAGAATTCTGTTGATTGAGTCACAATTCGGTTAATTAATTTAAGAAAGTAATTATGCATTCCCTCGTTCTTGTGTGCCTCTTAAATGTTCATTTCCACTCGGTTGGAAGGTTAACGTCATCAAAGGATTTCTCCTACATCCCAAAAAGCTCCTTTTCCCTCGCAGTCGTAATTAAAAATGAAACTGAATGATCACTTCCGTAGCACAACAAACATAACTCGAAATGGCTGTATTAGCTAGAAATTATTTAATTTTTCATTTAAATATCCGCCAATAAAACGGGGCTCTTTATTTCATTGCAAAATTGCCTCTTCCAGTTCGTCTTTCTTAGGATTTTCTATTAAAATATTTTCATACTTTCATTTAGAATATTAAAAACTACGTAGTGCTGTTTCTACTTGTTATTTTAATTCCATTACTTCAGGGTCATTAACTTAATCGTTAATAGCATGTAGGTAGAAAAAGAGAAAGAGAATGAATTCATGGTTTTAAATTCTCAGTTTGTCGGTAGAATTGAGCTTAAAGTGACTTAATTAACTTTTTTTTTTTTATTCGTATTACTGACTATAGAATTAAATTTAATGGAATGGGAAAGAAATTTATTCGTTACTACCAAATGTGACCTGACAATGTCAGGTTATTGAAAAAAAAAAAAAGTTTTTAATTTTGGTAAATTTCATTACAAAAAAAGTTATCGGCAGGTTTAAAGGTTTTAAATCATAAAAGGATTTCTCCTACATCCCAAAAAGCTCCCTTTTTCCTTGCAGTTTGTAATTAAAAATGAAACTGAATGGTCACTCCCGAAGCTCAACAAACATAACTCGAAATGGCTACATTAGCTACGAAATTATTTAATTTTTCATTTAAACATCCACCACAGAACTCTGTTTCTTCCTCATCTTTTATTGCAAAATCTATTCTTCATCTTCGTCTTGCTTCGGATTTTCTGTTAAAATCTTTTCATAATTTCATCTAGAATATTAAAATAACAAGTAGAAAGACCATTACCTAGTTTTTAATTCAGTTACTTGAGGATCTTTAACTTAATCGTTAATAGCATGCAGAAAAAGAGACAGAATGAATTTATTGTTTTAAATTCTCAGTTTCACGGTAGAATTGTAGTTTGGAATGTCTTAATTAAGCCATAATATGATAAGCTATGATATTCTTAATTTTTTATTCGCATTTCTTACAATAGAATTAAATTTAATGGAGCATGAAGGCACTTAAAAGAATCTTCAAACTTTGTAACGGCTTAACTTTAAAAGACATTTTGGAAGACGCCGTGTAATCCATGACAAATATTATACATTCTAATTAATGTGTTAAATAAATTGGTATTGAATCGCAAACAATACATAAACAGTTGTTTTAAAAATAACGTGTTTCTAGTATTAATTCCATCCTATAAAAAAAGATCTAGCATAAACTTTGAAAGAGATGAAATGTTTTAATTAGCCTCTTTCCTTCTTCATATTCCCTCAATTTAATTAAAAAATTAAAAATTTAAATTTCCAGGTTTCAATTTACCAGTATCTTAGGCGATTATATATTCCGAGACAAATTCGAGCCATCTATCTTCTTCAAAATAGATGTCGCAGAAGAAAAATTACCCCAGATTTGGCGAAGTCTCTTCTACAGGAAGTGCCATATTATGCCCATAATAGAGACAATAAAGCAGCCTAACGGCAATAACGTGATGTATTTCCATAGTTCGGTCTCATTATGCTCCGGAACATCACCTCGGAATACCAAAGACCGAGGGGTTATTCCACCAGATCACCATTTGACAGGCACTTAAAAGAATCTTCAAACTCTGTAACGGCTTAACATTAAAAGCCATTTTGGGAGACGCCGTGTAGTTGCGGAATGCCACAACATTCGCCACACTGCCGATTAGGAGACTTAAATCGGGCGTAAAAGGCTACTTTGGCCTGGAATGGAGGATAAATGGTGGAGAAGTGACAATGCTTGGGGAAACTTCATCGGGGATTTGGAACATCTAAGCCTTCGATTTTTCTTTTTTTGGCGAAGGGTTTTGGAGGACGTGTTGAGACTCAGAACATGGCTCGTTTAAAAACTTGTGCCAAATTCCTGCGCCAAGGGGGACAGTTGTGGGGATGTATCGTTGAGATATAGGAGGAAGGGGGATGTTTTGGAAATAAAGACTCGTTAGTTTTGTTAAGAAGGCTTAATGATAATGCAGCGATAAAGGTTTGGATTAAGAAGTTGGAATGTTTCAGAATACTAATGCTTTAAATGGATTTAAAAAAGAAATATAATGGTTTTTGCAAGTACATGTTAATTGACTAGCGTTTATAGGATTATATTTTGTTAATGGACACTCATTACAAATTCCAATATCACGTACGACAGTGAAATATTGGAAAATTATGTAATACCAATTTACGAGAAATCAATAATGTAAAATAACACAACTTTTTTTCATATATTTTTATTAAATCAAAGCGTTCGTGCTCTATATATATGAAAGGAAAGCATTCATATTTAATTTTCTTCAACATGGACTGTAGTGCCAGGGAATTAGTTATTCAACTAACACCCTGACACAATATGTATAGATTATTTTTGGGGCCTGTATGGCTGAGTGTCTAGCACTGTGTGCCACATGTTTCGTGTTATAGTCCCGGAGTTGCCATGCATGTTTTCAGAGCTTCTTGTATAAAATTAAAAAAGAAAGTCAAAATATTTTAAATAGCAGTAAAAAAATACGAGGAATGAATGAGGTCAAATTGAAAAAAATAGATATATGAATATCCAGAAATACTGCTTAAAATATTTATTTAACTTTTTAATTTTGCACTATCTTAAGCGATTATCTATTCCGCGACAAATTCGAATCATCTATCTTTTTCAACATAGATGTCGCAGAAGAAAAATGACCCGAGATTTGGAGAAGCCTCTCCTGACGGAAGTGCTATATTATGCTCATAATAGAGACAATAAAGCAGTCTAACAGCAATAACGTGATGTATTTCCTTAGTTCGGTCTCATTATGCTCCGGAACGTCGCATCGGAGTACCAAAGGCCGATTGGTTATTCCGTTCCACCAGATCGCCATTTGACAGGCACTTAAAAGAATCTTCAAACTCTGTAACGGCTTAACATTAAAAGCCATTTTGGGAGACGCCGTGTAGTTGCGGAATGCCAAAACATTCGCCATACTGCCGATTAGGAGACTTAAATCGGGCGTAAAAGGCTACTTTGGCCTGGAATGGAGGATAAATGGTGGAGAAGTGACAATACTTGGGGAAACTTCATCAGGGATTTGGAACATCTAAGCCTCGGTTTTTCTTTTTTTGGCGAATGGTTCGGAAGGACGTGTTGAGACTCAGAACATGGCTCGTTTAAAAACTCGTGCCAAATTCCTGCGACAAGGGGGACAGTTGTGGGGATGTATCGTTAAGATATGGGAGGAAGGGGGATGTTTTGGAAATAAAGACTCGTTAGTTTTGTTAAGAAGGCTTAATGATAATGTAGCGATAAAGGTTTCGATTAAAAAGTTGCAATGTTTCTGAATATAATGCTTTAAATGGATTTAAAAAAGAAATATAATGGTTTTTGCGATTACATGATAATTGACTAGGGTTTATAGGATCATATTTTGTTAATGTGCAATAATTACAAATTCTAGTATCACGTACAACCCTGAAATATTGGAAAAATATGTGACTAATAATTTACAAGACAACAATAATGTAAAATAACACATAATGAAATTTTTTCATATATTTCTTATAAAAGAAGCATCGTCGTTTATATGAATGAGAAGCACTCTTATTTAATTTTCAATAAAACGATTATTAAAAATACCTCTCTTAAATGCATAGAATGCTTTGGCCCTTGAGGCTACAGGTTTCGGGTTGTTTGTAGTGGTTCGGAATCCATTTAAAACTACAGCTTCTTATCTAATATGACTCTAGAGCGTTGGGTGTAGGGCTGAGAACCCTATCCCGTAAAAAGAAAACATCTTCCGTTTCGGAATCTGCCAATAAGCTAACGGCCATTGTCCAACATGAACTGTAGTACCAGGGAGTTAGTCAGTTAAATGTATCGAATATTTTTGGGGCCTGAATATCCGAGAGTCTATCATTCTGGAGCTCTGCGCCACATGCTTCGGGTTCGAGTCCCAACTGGCCATGGATGTCTGCAGTGGTTCGGAATCCATTTTAAATAGTAGGGGCCCGGTCTCATATAACTGCAGAGCTTCACGGAGCCGAGTCACACTTTTACCTACGGGTGCTCCCTCACAGCAGAAGTTGCCCACTTTTCCTTCAACCATGAGCCCATATGGGTTCGTGGGCTTGTTCTAGATATCTACCAAGTGGGATATGAAACAACAACAACAATAAAATATTTTCGACTGTTTCTGTTCGTTCTAATATTGGCTACATAAAAACAATTTATTTATTTTAATTTAAATAACTAATTTTACTCAAAATTTCTATTAAACTGCATAAATCATTTTTCTGGGAATAATCATGCCCCCAGATAATTGAATTTTTCAAAGCATGCTTTATATATAAATAAAATGTAATTTTTTGTAAATTCAAAAAATTTATCATTTGAGTCATTTATTCGTTTAACATAATTAATTTGATATACAAATAGAAATTAAATAAAACTTCATTAAAAAAAAGAAAATTTTGAAGAATCTATAGAAATAATATCGCCTGAAATTCTGAAATACATAAATTTTTATACAAACTAATAAAAAAAGTTTTATTAAACAGTGTATAGTTAGTTAGTTTTTATTTAACTATAAAAAATAGTAAGCTATATGAGTATGAAATATTAAATTATTAATGATATAATTTTATACACAGATGGTATAAGTCTACTTATTTTAAAATAAAATAAATAAATATGTAAAAACAAATTACGTTACATTACATTATATAAAGAAAGAATTATTTAATGTAGAAAATAATCCTTTTGTATAATAAATAGGGGGCTACCAGAATGTAATATTTTATCCTTGTAAACTACTTCTCAGTTAAACATAATATATTTTGATGTCTTGCAATACTAAATTCAGAAGTGTATTTTTTTAAATTAATACTTGAATTCTCTATTTATATTTAAAATTTTTGAAAAAGGGTTGAAGAATAGATTTTATATTTCATTTATTTTAATTAAAAATTTTAACATTTTTAACATTTTATTTAAGTTTTAAATAAAATGTGTAATTAATTAATTAATAAGTTATACTAATTATTAAGTTGCTATTTACTGATTAATTCCATTATTTAATTAATATTAAAATTTCAAAAGAAAAAAGATGTGTTTTATTCATTAAATATTAATTATAGCAGGTAAGTTTTTGTATGAAAACTATTCTTCATAAAATAATAGAATATTAGTTGAATTTATTTTTAAATCATTAGTAAAAAGTTTTTATGCATTTTAAAAATAATTAACGATTTTATTTTGACACATACTTATGCACATTAATACCAAAGTATACATTCTTATAGGAAACTTATTTTTTCAATATGCTACAAATTCTACAATAGCAATAATACCTTATATACCTTTGTTTACAATAAGATTAAGTAAATGGATTTTTTTATTGCTTATCACATTGAACAAATATAGTTTTTTTCTTCAAAAATAATCATTAACTTCTTAATTTTCTCTTTTATAAGAAATGAAAAAAAGTTCATGAATAGGATGAGAAGAAGCAAGAAAAAAAAATTTTGCTTTCGATTAAGTGATATTTTTTTATTTCAAGAAACACCACGGATTCTAAATTTCATGATTGTCCGATTTTTTTAATACAGAGTATTAAAAATTAAGCTAATTTCTAAGCGCCCAGAAAGATAAAAAGTTTTTTTTTTCAGTAATCCAATTTAACGCTAGCAGCTTTTCGCATTGCGCCACATAAATACTTCATTATTTAGATTGAGCACTGGGAGAATAAGAAACTGACGTTTTACTAAATTAAATAATAATTATTTCAATAGAAAATATAAATTGTTCAAATTAAAACAGGCATCACAGGAACTCATAAACCACTTTACAATTCCATAAAAATGCTTCACCTTTTTTTTTTATCCATTTAATTGGAAATGGGGGGGAAAATACTATTTTCCAAATTAATTTTCCATTGTGAAGCATTAATTTTTCAAGTGACATAGAAACGTCGATTATGTAGCTCCTAAAACTCTTTACCCGATTGAAAACTTTTGTAGAGATGAAATATTTCCATAAAAATTGTCAGTTTTGCAGTGCAATCAGTCATTGACACCGCTAGAACTTTGTGCACTTTTGAAAACTGAAAGAAGAGAAAAGAATGAAAAAAAGTTTTTTTTTAGTCGTTGGATGAGCTCCAATTGGAGTTTCTAAATTGTAGTGAAACGGAGTGAGAAAGGGGTTGTAGGATAGCCAATCTATCAAGCTGAGTGTTGACAATTTGGCAGTAAGGAATGAAATGGAATTCTATTTTCTAAGTGTGGAAACATTAATTTATCGGTTGTTGGTAAAACATATATCATTCGCTTTAAAAAAAAATTTTTTTTTCCATTATTATTATTTTTTTTTGTTATCAAAGTAAAAAAATCTATTATTTTATAAATGATAAAGGTTTCAAAATTTATAAAAATAATTTATTTTCAAATTTACAAAAAAAAAAATGGAAACGAAATATTAATTTATCTGTTTTTGGTTTAAAAAAGAAATGCAAACGGCATACTTTTCACTAACAACCGATAAATCAGCGTTTCGTTTTCACACTTAAGGAATGAACTGGAATTCTATTTTCTAAGTGTGAAAACAAAACAATTATTTATCGGTTGTTGGTTAAATAATATACTACTGTGCCCAAAGTGTAAAACCAATTTTCAATTTAAATTTCCCTGCTGTATGAAATTTAAATTTCCCTGGCATATGGAATTTCAATTTCAATTTCTCGGGCATATGGAATTTCCCTTTTTTTTTGCACACTGAAACGCTAATTTGCACGAGTCTCATTATACATGACACTGAATATCTGATATCTGATTTGTGTGATAGGTTGTTCTCTTTGGTACAAACACTATTTGCATGTGATATAATTATCCACAACACTGCTTATTGTCAAATTTGAATAATGGGTTGTGATTATGCACTTGTCAAAGAATACATATTCCTCTCTCCTGGGAATGAAATTGCTAAACTCTTCCCGTGAGAAAACAATGCTACAATAGCAACAATACCTTTGTTTTTAGTAAGATTAAATAACTGGATATTTTTATGCTGTTTATCATACCGAGCACACATAATGATTTGTTCTTTTCAAGTACAATCATTTACATCTTAATTTTCTCTTCTATAAGAAATAAAAAAATGAAGGAGAAGATGAGTAAAGTAAAAAATAATTTTGCTTTCGATTAAGTGATATTTTTTTTTTTATTTCAAAAAGAAAGCACCACGACTTCAATATTTCATGATTGCCTGGTTTTTTTAATACAAAGTATTAAAAATTAAGCTAATTTCTATGCACCCAGAAAGATAAAAAAAGTTTTTCTTTTAGTAATCCAATTTAACGCTAGCAGCTTTTCGCATTGCGCCACATAAATACTTCATTATTTAGATTGAACACTGGAAGAATAAGAAACTGACGTTTTACTAAATTAAATAATAATTATTTCAATAGAAAAATATAAATTACTCAAATTAAACAGGCATCACAGGAACTCATAAACCACTTTATAATTCCATAAAAATGCTCGCCTTTTTTTTATCCATTTAATTGGAAATGGGGGGAAAAGTACTACTATTTTCCAAATTAATTTTCCATTGTGAAGCATTAATTTTTCAAGTGACATAGAAACGTCGATTATGTTGCCCCTAAAACTCTTTACCCGATTGAAAACTTTTGTAGAGATGAAATATTTCCATAAAAATTGTCAGTTTTCCAGTGCAATCAGTCATTGACACCGCTAGAACTTTGTGCGCTTTTGAAAACTGAAAGAAGAGAAAAGAATGAAAAAAAGAGTTTTTTTTTAGTCGTTGGATGAGCTCCAATTGGAGTTTCTAAATTGTAGTCAAACGGAGTGAGAAAGGGGTTGTAGGATAGCCAATCTATCAAGCTGAGTGTTGACAATTTGGCAGTAAGGAATGAAATGGAATTCTATTTTCTAAGTGTGGAAACATTAATTTATCGGTTGTTGGTAAAACATATATCATTCGCTTTAAAAAAATTTTTTTTTCCATTATTATTATTTTTTTTTGTTATCAAAGTAAAAAAATCTATTATTTTATAAATGATAAAGGTTTTAAAATTTATAAAAATAATTTATTTTCAAATTTACAAAAAAAAAATGGAAACGAAATATTAATTTATCTGTTTTTGGTTTAAAAAAGAAATGCAAATGATATACTTTTAACTAACAACCGATAAATCAACGTTTCGTTTTCACACTTAAGGAATGAACTGGAATTCTATTTTCTAAGTGTGAAAACAAAACAATTATTTATCGGTTGTTGGTTAAATATACTACTGTGCCCAAAGTGTAAAACCAATTTTCAATTTAAATTTCCCTGCTGTATGAAATTTAAATTTCCCCTGGCATATGGAATTTCAATTTCAATTTCTCGGGCATATGGAATTTCCATTTTTTTTTGCACACAAAAACGCTAATTTGCACGAGTCTCATTATACATGACACTGAATATCTGATATCAGATTTGTGTGATAGGTTGTTCTCTTTGGTACAAACACTATTTGCATGTAATATAATTATCCACAACACTGCTTATCTGTTGTCAAATTTGAATGATGGGTTGTGATTATGCACTTGTCAAAAAATATATATATTCCTCTCTCCTGGGAATGAAATTGCTAAACTCTTCCCGTGAGAAAACAATGCTACAATAGCAACAACACCTTTGTTTTTAGTAAGATTAAATAACTGGATATTTTTATGCTGTTTATCATACCGAGCACACATAATGATTTGTTCTTTTCAAGTACAATCATTTACATCTTAATTTTCTCTTCTATAAGAAATAAAAAAATGAAGGAGAAGATGAGTAAAGTAAAAAATAATTTTGCTTTCGATTAAGTGATATTTTTTTTTTATTTCAAAAAGAAAGCACCACGACTTCAATATTTCATGATTGCCTGGTTTTTTTAATACAAAGTATTAAAAATTAAGCTAATTTCTATGCACCCAGAAAGATAAAAAAAGTTTTTCTTTTAGTAATCCAATTTAACGCTAGCAGCTTTTCGCATTGCGCCACATAAATACTTCATTATTTAGATTGAACACTGGAAGAATAAGAAACTGACGTTTTACTAAATTAAATAATAATTATTTCAATAGAAAAATATAAATTACTCAAATTAAACAGGTATCACAGGAACTCATAAACCACTTTACAATTCCATAAAAATGCTCGCCTTTATTTTATCCATTTAATTGGAAATGGGGGGAAAAGTACTACTATTTTCCAAATTAATTTTCCATTGTGCAGCATTAATTTTTCAAGTGACATAGAAACGTCGATTATGTAGCTCCTAAAACTCTTTACCCGATTGAAAACTTTTGTAGAGATGAAATATTTCCATAAAAATTGTCAGTTTTCCAGTGCAATCAGTCATTGACACCGCTAGAACTTTGTGCGCTTTTGAAAACTGAAAGAAGAGAAAAGAATGAAAAAAAGAGTTTTTTTTTAGTCGTTGGATGAGCTCCAATTGGAGTTTCTAAATTGTAGTCAAACGGAGTGAGAAAGGGGTTGTAGGATAGCCAATCTATCAAGCTGAGTGTTGACAATTTGGCAGTAAGGAATGAAATGGAATTCTATTTTCTAAGTGTTGGAAACATTAATTTATCGGTTGTTGGTAAAACATATATCATTTGCTTTTTATGAAAAAAAAATTTTCCGTTATTTTTTTTATCGAAGTAAAATAATTTGTTTTTTATAAACGATAAAGGTTTTAAAATTTATAAAAATAATTTATTTTAAAATTTACAAAACAAAAAAAAAAAAAAAAAAAAAATGGAAACGAGAACATTAATTTATTTGTTGATGGTTAAAAATATATCGTTTGCTTTTTTTTTTTTTTAAACCAAAAATGATTTATTAATGTTTCGTTCCTACACTTAGAAATATAATTTCATTTCATTCCTTACTGCTTAAAACATATATTTTTTTTTTGTAAATTTTAAAATATATTATTTTTATTAATTTTAAAAATTTTATCATTTATTAAAAAAACAGATATTTTTGCTTTGATAAAAAAACAATGGAAAACTTAAAAGTAAAAAAAAATCTGTTTTTAATAAATAATGATGAATTTGATGATGATAAATATGTTTTAATATTTAGAAAAATAATTTACTTTAAAACTTACAAATAAAAAATAAATAAAGAACTTAAAGTTTAAATTTTTTTAAGAAGAAAGGAATGAAATGGAATTCTATTTTCTAAGTGTGGAAACGAAACATTAATTTATCGGTTGTTGCTAAATATATATCGTTTGCTTTTTTGATAAAAAAAGTTTTCCATTATTTTTTTATCAAAATAAAAAAAATATATTTTTTTTTAAAAAAGATAAAGAGTTTAAAATTTATAAAAGTAATTTAGTTTAAATTAAAAAAAAAATAAAATTTAAAATTTTTTTAAGGTAAATGAAAAATAAAATGTTTGTAAACTTTTAGGTATGTTCATAAAAGTTATATCTTTTGTAAAAAAAATCTTTCTTTATCAAATAAGATCAGTTGTTGATTTTTTTTTATTCGATACAAATTTTTCTAAATTATTCATTTATTTAAAAGATAATAAATCTAAATTAAATAAGTGTAACCGTTTAATTGAATATTTAAAAAAAATGATAAAGGTTTTAAAATTAATAAAAATAATTTAATTTAAAAATTAAAAAAAAAAAAGATTAAAAGTTTACATTTCTTTTTAAGTTAAATGAAAAATAAAACGTTTTTAAAATTTTGTATATGTTCATAAAATTGATATCGTTTGTAAAAAAAATTATCTCTTTATGAAACGAGATAAGGGACTGATTTTATTTGTTCAATAAATATTATTTTAAAGCATTCGTTTTTTTTTTTTTTTTTAAACATGATAAATCGAAATTAAATATGTGTACGTTTAATTGAAATACTACAAAAATTTATATTCCAATCTTATTCATTTTTAAACGTAAATTTTAGGAACTCTTAAAATTATCAGTGTAACAGTCCCTCCTCCTACGCAATGCAAGAGCGCCCCTCTGTTGCGTTCAGGAGAAATGGTAAGTAAGCCTCGAAAATCTTACACCAGAGGAAGTACAGCGCAATCGGCGCTGCAGCTGAGAAACGTTTAGTACAGCGCAATCACGCGCTTCTTTTGAGAAATGTTTAGTTTATAATCTCTCCTCCGGGTAGAAAAGATATTTAGCACAATACCGTATTTTTTTACCTACAGATTCTTACCCGGGGAAGTAGTATATTTCTCGCATCCTGCACATACCTGGGTATCGTTTTTTTGAATAAAAATAGAATCCCTCCACGAATCTAGAATTATGTCTTTAAATGTGTTAAATATTGTATATCTCTAATATACAATTAGAGATATACAATATTTAACATATTTACAGATATATAATCAGTGTGTGTAGTGTTTGAGCGTGTGTAAATAAACCTGTGAGTTCTCAAATCTGTGCCTCAAGTCTTAACCCAATCACAACCAGTTACAATCCAACTGCACAACCCACTATACTAAAAAAGCAAATAATAAGAACAGCTTTTAATTTAATTTGATTAAAAGTAAAAAACAACGTGTTAGAAATAGGAACATTACAAATATTATATTTTATCATTTGATTCTGCTCTCGCTTTTTTCTACAAGTAATTAAATATTTAAATAGGTTAAAAGATAATTTCTTTAAACTTATTAACCTCAATGAATAGAAAACGTAAATATTTAAACAGTTTTGAATGCATAGTCGAGGAATAGTTGAAAAATACATTAGATGAATCATTAATGAAAAATCTCTAATAGCAATGGTTATGAGAATTACGTAACATATTTTTCAACTGCAGTTATTTATCAAATATTAAAGAAGCATAAGATGAAAACTATATAATCTAATAAAATTCTAAAAAAGACTATCATATTATAACAAATATATATTGCAGCTATATTATATATAACTTAATTTAAAAGTTAAGCACCTCATTTATATTTATAAAAAAGCAATTTATTTACTTTAGAGAGTTTCATTAAGTTGAAAATAAGAGTTGTATTAAATATTTTAGTTATAATAGTGTTAGCAAACATACAATTTTAAAAAGATAAGAAATATTGGCTTACTTACGCGTTTAAAAATTAATGCAATCCTTTCTGTATCCAGTTAATATTTGAGATTATTTCGAAACGAGGCCTTCTAAATTCCTTTGCAGAAACCTTTAAATTAGAAAAGAAGAAAAATGTGAAAGTTCTCTACGTGTAGAACATTATTAAAACTCGGGAAATATTTTATAATAGAATAAATTAGAACACAAAGTTTCATTCGAATGAGACGAAATTTTATTTTAAGTCAATCTTCGAAGTCTTGATAATACGATTACCTGGAAAGAGTAGTTGATAACTGCTGAAATAGGAACTGACAAGATGAATCAAATTTCGCGCCTTTTTTTCTTCTTTCTCCCGTTCCATTCGATTCAATTCCCAAATTCTTTTCGAAAAGTGAGAAATCTTAAATGGAAAAATAATCATAAAAAAAAGAAACTGAAATAATGAAAAAAAAAAAAAAAAAAAAAAAAAAAAAAGTCAGAAATGAAGCTGTAGAATTCGTATTGACTTTTCCTAAATAGATATTGCTATTTGAAAGATTTTCTATTTTTGATTTTTTTTCGTTAAAGTTAGATATTGTTTTCAGTAAGCCTGATGTTGCCAGATTTGATTCAACAAAAGTACAGACGATTCCTATTTATTTAGGTTTTCACTTTCCGTTTGATCTCATTTTCTATATTTTTTGTAGTTTCTATCTTTATAAAGTATTACTTTACTATATATAGTATAAAATAACAGTCTTTGAAGAAATACAGTTCTTTTTAATTTAGTTTTAAATGTTATTAACTTACTAAAGAAATTTAAGATTAAGTAAGTGATTTGCATTAAAATTGAAATTTAATTGATAAAACAATTTGCAATAATTGTATCTTTAGTATACCATTATCTAATATTACTTGTTTAAAAGCATGTATATTTATTTTAGCTACGATATTACACATCTCGATGTATTTGTGAGAAATTTAAGTTACAATATTAGCCTATTCTAAATTAAATATTCTCCTAGTTTTAAGAAAAAATAGTTTTTCATTTTAATTATTCTTTACCTTTTACGAATTACAATTGCCATTTATATTTTGGAAAATATTAAAAAAACTATAATAGAGTGCCTTTTTAAGTATTCATTATAATTATACTATATACTCAAATTAAAAAATAAATCATTTTTTAAATATAAAATAATAAACCAATATTTCAAAATAAAAAATAAATCAATTTTTCATTTTAACTACTCTTTATCTTTCACGAATTACATTTGCGATAAACATTGGAAAATATAAAAAAAAACTACTATAACAGTGTGCCTTTTCAATTGTTCATTATAATTATGTCATAGTAGAAAATTATATATAAAAAAATCACACACTTTAAAGTAAAATTCAAAATGTACATTTTTAACATTGAATGTTCATCTCTTTTTTTATTAATTTAAATAGATAAATAAAATAATCTTTCAAATAAAATAATCTTTTTTTAAAAATAAAATGTTGAAATTCGTAAGATATTTGCTTAAATTTTGCCATTATAAAAATGTATTTAGAATGGTCCTAAAATGATTCCTTTTAAAATAAATCAAAATACCGTACTGTATTTTACTGTATAAAATCATTTTTATTGGCTTAAATTATTTTCAGAATAAAATAATAGCTTCCTTTTTTTTAATTTTACATCATTTTATTTTAATTTTCTTTTTCTAAATATGACTGTTTTGAACCCAAAACTACTCTTACTTAGAAATCATTTCTTGGATGATGATTTTTCTTTGACGCTATTTGAATAATTAGCTGAAAACACATAAAATATTTATTGTTTTAAATTTAATTTGAATAAGAACTGAAAAGTAAATATTTATGAATAAAGACATATATTCAGAATTTCTTTATTTTGTGGCTTCGATATTTTAAAATTCATTAGAATTCTCTAAGCTTGATGCATTTTCAGTTTAATAAGATTCACGAATCTATTAAGAATTCATACTGTAGCGAGAAAATCAACAAAATTCAAAAGACACTCTTTTAAAGAATTAAGTAGAAAAATCATAAAGAGGAAATTTATCAAGAGACTTCAAAACTTCTTTTTCTGCAAATCTTCTGTAAATGATAAACTTAACAAAAAAACCAAAGAAAACAGTATTTCTAAATGCCTAATCCCCACAACTGAAAATAAAACGCCAAGCGGTAAAAGTAAACAAAAGAGAAAAAAAAATTGAAAAGTCAATTCATAAAACACTTTTTACTCAAATGCAGTATTTTTGAATTATTATAAAAAAAAAATTATAAAATAACCAGTTACTTATTTTTTCCTCCTTCTTTTACTGAAGCAATCCTTTTTTGAATTTTTTTTTGTGCACGTTTGAATCTGAAATTCCACCGGGCATTAAAATATTCTTTTGGTGCGCGCAGCAGTTAAGTGAGCAACAGACTGACTACATCTGCCAAACAGTGCAGCTGCAAGAAGGAAACGAAAAAAAAAAAAATTATATCCATACTTTCTGTAATATATTTATTTCCTTTTTAGCGAGTTCATTTCTCTCTCTCTTTTTAAAACAAAGAGGAGAGAAAATACATGAAGAAAAAGAACGCTGTCGGGCGTAAAGTCGCTTAAAATGGCATTATACATGCAAGACGTAAAAGAAAATTTTTGTGCTGCATATTTTCTGCGCGTTTTAATGGGAAAGCGTACGTTCAATGAGTCAACTGCTAGTTTGGAAACAAAGATCGGTGAAAATTTTTTTTTTTTTTTTTAAATAATGCAGCATAAATTTGGAGGGCGCTTTTGCATACTAGATAAGGTTCAATGAGTTTTTGCCTAGAGTAATGTTTTTGATGGTGCAATTATGTTGCTCTCTCTCGTAATTCTCGTAATCCTTCTTTTAAGAAATATCGAAGGTCTCGTGGACGTAAGAGAGTCCTTGGCACTTGGAATATATCAGTATTATGCATTTTAAGTCTGGAAACAACAACTAGTGTTTTTTGAGGGGAAATAAAGGTAATTTATTTTTTGAACTTGATGTAAACATCAAAAGGGATTTGCAGTTTTGAGAAGGAAAGGTTTCAGTTACTTTTATCTCCAGTCGCTAATATGTATAAGTAGAATATTAAGCAATCACTTTTATACCACAATGAAAAAACCTCCAAAGTGCCGAGACATGTTATTTTTCATTGTGTAAATTATTCCTGACAGGAATAAAAAAAACTTTTTAATATAATAAAATACAATTTTACAACTTCTACTTATGCTGCTTTTATTTATGGTATCATTTACATACAATCTAATTAAATTCGGTTCCCAAAGTTATAGAAAAATAAGTAAATTTTCATATAAATTATATAATATAAGTAACAAGTAATACTGCATCAGTTTCGCTTAACTATATTATATGTGTTGCCAAAACAGACTGTAAGATCGTCTGTAGTTTTTGTGAGTTTAAATAGAGTGGCAAAATTTTGCTATCATCATGCTTTTCATATTGAATTATATTAATTTAAACAGATTTAGTATTTTAAATAAAATAATCTTTTTCTTTTATAATAAAATTTTCAAAATCGTAAAATATTTACTTAAATTTTTCCATTATAAAAATTTGTTTAGAATAGTCTTAAAATGAATCATTTTTAAATAAATCATAATAGTGTACTGTTCTCTTACTGTTAAAATTAATTTTTTATTGGAATAAATTATTTTTCAGAACAAAACATATGCTTGCTTTTTTTTAATTTTACATCATTTTATTTTTATTTTCTCTCTCTAAATATGACTTTTGTTGGAGCAAAAGTATCAGAAAATATTTTCGTTCTTCACGCTTAGAAATTGTTTTTTTGAACGATGTTTTTTCTCTAGCGCTGTGGGGCGTAAAGTCGCTTAAAGTGGCATTATACATGGAAGACGGAAAAAGTAAATTTTTGTGCTGCATATTTTCTGCGCGTTTTAATGTGCAAGCGTGCGTTCAACGAGTCAACTGCTAGTTTGGAAACAAAGAGATCGGTGCAATTGTTGTTTTTTTTTTTTAAATAATGCAACATAAATTTCGATTGCGCTTTTGCATACTAGATAAGGTTCAATGAGTTTTACCAGGAGTAATGTTTTTGATGGTGCAATTATGTTGCGTTTTTTCGTAATTTGGTCTCATTCACACAGTCGTTTCTTTTAAGAGAAATCATAGGTCTCAGGGCCTTAAGAGAGTTCTTAGCACTTGGTGAATAACAGCATTATGCATTTTAAGTCTCTAAACAACAACTAGTGCTTTTTGAGGAGTGATGATGGTAATTTATTTTTTAAACTCTATATAAATATCAAAAGGAATTTCTGTGATTTACAATTATGAGGAGAAAAGAATGCAGTTACTTTTATCTCAAAGTGAGCTAAAATGAGTAAGTGAAATTGTTACCAGTCATTTTTAGACCTCAAGAATAGAAACCTTAAGTACCAAGATATTTTATTTCTTATTGTGTAAATTATTCCTGGCAGCAATAAAAAATTTTTTTTAAATAATAAAAATACTTTTTTATTACAGCTACTTATACGGTTTTTATGTATCGTACCATTTATATAGAATCTAATTACATTGGTTTCCAAAAGTTGTAGAAAAATAAGTTAATTTTAATTAAAATTTTTGTTTTTTATTTTACAAATTGCAAATTGCAAATTGCATTGCATCTATTATGTACCTTTTACAAATTGCATTTGAGATATACATAGCAAAATATAAAAATTATTATAATAGTGTCTATTTCAAGTATTCATTATACGTACGCCATAGTTGAAAAATATTTCAAAATAAGAAAATAAATAAGTTTCATATTATAACTATTATTCAACTTTTACGAATTATACTTGTAATATATATATTGGAAAATATAATAAAAATAATTTTGTGACGTCTAAATTATTCATTATAATTATGTCATAATAGAATAATTTATCAAAATATATATATTTTTAATTATGGACAAGGATGGACATGGATGGACATTTTTCGATATTAAAAACAGAAACTTTTAAGTAAACCCCAAAATCTGCATTTTAAATATTGAGTGCTGATCTCTTTTTAATTCATTAATTTAAACAGATTTAGTATTTTAAATAAAATAATTTATTTTTATAATAAAATGTTGAAAATCATAATATATTCACTTAAATTTGACCACCATAAAAATGCATTTTGAAAAGTTTTAAATTGCATAAAATAAATCACATTACTGTACTTTTCTTTTATTGTTAAAAAAATTTTAATTGGGTTAAATTATTTTCAGAATAAAATATATGCTTTCTTTTTTCCTTTTCATTTTCATATCATTTTATTTTAATTCATCTTTCTAAACATGACTTTTGCTGGACCAATATAACATAAATACCACAAAATAATTTTGTTTTTTACTTTTCTTGGAAATATTTTTTTAAATGATGCTTTTTCTATAAAGCTATTTCAATAATTAGGTGAAAATGCAGAAAATATTTATTGTTTTAAATTTAATTTGAATAAGAATCGTAAAAAAACATTTATGCTTAAAGACGTACATTTAGAGTTTCTTAATTTTATGGCTTGGATATTTTAAAATTCATTAGAATTCACAAATCTTGATGCAATTTTTAGTTACTAAGACTCATGAATCTATTAAGAATTCATACTGTAGCGAAAGAATCAACGCAGTTCAAAAGAGACTCTTCTAAAGAATTAAGTAGAAGAATCATAAAGAGGAAATTTATCTAGGGACTTCAAACTTCTTTCTCTGCAAATCTTCTGTAAGTGATAAACTTAACAAAAAACAATGAAAAATAATTTTCTTCGATGCCTAATCCTCTCATCTGAAAATGAAACGCTAACGCGGTAAAAGTAAATAAAAAAAAAAAATTGAAAATCAATTCATAAAACACTTTTAACTCAAATGCAGTATTTTAGAAGTCATTATAAAAAAAGAATCAAATAACCAGTTACTTTTTTTTTCTACTTCTTTTACTGAATCAATCTTTTTTTGAATTTTTTTGTTCACGTTTGAATCGGAAATTCCACCGGGCATTAAAATATTCTTTTTGGTACGCGCAGCAGTTAAGTGAGCAATAGACTGACTACATCTGCCAAACAGTGCAGCTGCAAGAGTAAAAAAAAAAAAAAAAACTTATATCTAAACCTTCTGTAATATATTTATTTCCTTTTGATCGTGTTCATTTCTCTCACTCTTTTTTAAACAAAGAAGGGAAAAAATATGTGAAGAAAAAGAATGCTGCCGGGTTTAAAGTATCTTAAAGTGGCGTTATACATGCAGGACGGAAAAAGAAAATTTTTGTGCTGCATATTTTCTGCGCGTTTTAATGTGCAAGCGTGCGTTCAAAGAGTCAACTGCTAGTTTGGAAACAAAGAGATCGGTGCAATTTTTTTCTTTTTAAATATTGCAGCATAAATTTGGAGGGCGCTTTTGCATACTAGTTAAAGTTCAATGAGTTTTGCCTGGTGTAATGATTTTGAGGGTGCAATTATGTTGCGCTCTCTCTCATAATTCTCGTAATCCTTCTTTTAAGAAATATCATAGGTTTCGTGGACATAAGAGAGTTCTTGGCACTTGGAATATATCAGTATTATGCATTTTAAGTCTGGAAACAACAACTAGTGTTTTTTGAGGGGAAATAAAGGTAATTTATTTTTTGAACTTGATGTAAACATCAAAAGGGATTACGGTGATTTGCAATTTTGAGAAGGATAGGTTTCAGTTACTTTTATTTTCAATCGCTAATATATGTAAGTAGAATATTAAGCAATCACTTTTATACCACATTGAAAACACCTCCAAAGTTCCAAGATATGTTATTTTTCATTGTGTAAATTATTCCTGACAGCAATAAAAAAAACTTTTTAATATAATAAAATACAATTTTACAACTTCTACTTATGCTGCTTTTATTTATGGTATCATTTACATACAATCTAATTACATTCGGTTCCACAGTTATAGAAAAATAAGTAAATTTTCATATAAATTATATAATATAAGTAACAAGTAATACTGCATCAGAATATGTTAATCAGTTTCACTTAACTTTATTATATGTGTTGGCAAAACAGACTGTAAGATCGTCTGTAGTTATTATTATAATAGTGTCTATTTAAAGTATTCATTATACGTACGCCATAGTTGAAAAATATTGCAAAATAAGAAAATAAATCAGTTTTATATTATAACTATTATTCGCCTTTTACGAATTATACTTGTTATATATATATTGGAAAATATAATAAAAATAATTTTGTGCCATCTCAATTATTCATTATAATTATGTCATAATAGAATAATTTATCAAAATAGATATATTTTTAATTATGGACAGACTACATGGCTGGACATTTTAGATATTAAAAACAGAAACTTTTAAGTAAACTGCAAAATCTGCATTTTAAATATTGAGTGTTGATCTCTTTTTAATTCATTAATTTAAACAGATTTAGTATTTTAAATAAAATAATATTTTTTTAATAATAAAATGTTGAAAATCATAAGATATTTACTTAAATTTTACCATTATAAAAATGCATTTTGAAAAGTTTTAAATTGCACAAAATAAATCACATTACTGTACTTTTCTTTTATTGTTAAAAATATTTTTGATTGGATTAAATTATTTTCCGAATAAAATATAAACTTTCTTTTTTCCTTTTCATTTTCATATCATTTTATATTAATTTTATCTTTCTAAAGATGACCTTTGTTGGACCAATGTAACATAAATACCACAAAATAAAGAAAGTTTTCTTGGAAATATTTTTTTGAATGATGCTTTTTCTATAAAGCTATTGCAATAATTAGCTGAAAATGCATAAAATTATTTATTGTTTTAAATTTAATTTGAATAAGAATCGTAAAAAAAACATTTATGCATAAAGACGTACATTTAGAGTTTCTTAATTTTATGGCTTGGATATTTTAAAATTCATTAGAATTCGCAAATCTTGATGCAATTTTTAGTTACTAAGACTCATGAATCTATTAAGAATTCATACTGTAGCGAGAGAATCAACGCAGTTCAAAAGAGACTCTTCTAAAGAATTAAGTAGAAGAATCATAAAGAGGAAATTTATCTAGGGACTTCAAACTTCTTTCTCTGCAAATCTTCTGTAAGTGATAAACTTAACAAAAAACAATGAAAAATAATTTTCTTCGATGCCTAATCCTCTCATCTGAAAATGAAACGCTAACGCGGTAAAAGTAAATAAAAAAAAAATTGAAAATCAATTCATAAAACACTTTTAACTCAAATGCAGTATTTTAGAAGTCATTATAAAAAAAGAATCAAATAACCAGTTACTTTTTTTTTCTACTTCTTTTACTGAATCAATCTTTTTTTGAATTTTTTTGTTCACGTTTGAATCGGAAATTCCACCGGGCATTAAAATATTCTTTTTGGTACGCTCAGCAGTTAAGTGAGCAATAAACTGACTACATCTGCCAAACAGTGCAGCTGCAAGAGTAAAAAAAAAAAAAAAACTTATATCCATACCTTCTGTAATATATTTATTTCCTTTTGATCGTGTTCATTTCTCTCTCTCTTTTTTAAACAAAGAAGGGAAAAAATATGTGAAGAAAAAGAACGCTGTCGGGCGTAAAGTCGCTTAAAGTGGCATTATACATGCAGGACGGAAAAAGAAAATTTTTGTGCTGCATATTTTCTGCGCGTTTTAATGTGCAAGCGTGCGTTCAAAGAGTCAACTGCTAGTTTGGAAACAAAGAGATCGGTGCAATTTTTTTCTTTTTAAATATTGCAGCATAAATTTGGAGGACGCTTTTGCATACTAGTTAAAGTTCAATGAGTTTTGCCTGGTGTAATGATTTTGAGGGTGCAATTATGTTGCGCTCTCTCTCATAATTCTCGTAATCCTTCTTTTAAGAAATATCATAGGTTTCGTGGACATAAGAGAGTTCTTGGCACTTGGAATATATCAGTATTATGCATTTTAAGTCTGGAAACAACAACTAGTGCTTTTTGAGGAGAAATAAAGGTAATTTATTTTTTGAACTTGATGTAAACATCAAAAGGGATTACGTTGATTTGCAGTTTTGAGAAGGAAAGGTTTCAGTTACTTTTATCTCCAGTCGCTAATATGTATAAGTAGAATATTAAGCAATCACTTTTATACCACAATGAAAAACCTCCAAAGTACCGAGACATGTTATTTTTCATTGTGTAAATTATTCCTGACAGCAATAAAAAAACTTTTTAATATAATAAAATACAATTTTACAACTTCTACTTATGCTGCTTTTATTTATGGTATCATTTACATACAATCTAATTAAATTCGGTTCCACAGTTATAGAAAAATAAGTAAATTTTCATATAAATTATATAATATAAGTAACAAGTAATACTGCATCAGAATATGTTAATCAGTTTTCACTTAACTTTATTATATGTCATTTGGCAAAACAGACTGTAAGATCGTCTGTAGTTATTATTATAATAGTGTCTATTTAAAGTATTCATTATACGTACGCCATAGTTGAAAAATATTGCAAAATAAGAAAATAAATCAGTTTTATATTATAACTATTATTGTTATTCGCCTTTTACGAATTATACTTGTTATATATATATTGGAAAATATAATAAAATAATTTTGTGCCATCTCAATTATTCATTATAATTATGTCATAATAGAATAATTTATCAAAATAGATATATTTTTAATTATGGACAGACTACATGGCTGGACATTTTAGATATTAAAACAGAAACTTTTAAGTAAACTGCAAAAATCTGCATTTTAAATATTGAGTGTTGATCTCTTTTTAATTCATTAATTTAAACAGATTTAGTATTTTAAATAAAATAATATTTTTAATAATAAAATGTTCAAATTCGTAAGATATTTACTTAAATTTTGCCATTATAAAAATGTATTTAGAATAGTATTAAAATGAATCATTTTAAAATAAATCACAATACAGTACTGTTCTTTTACAGTTAAAAATAATTTTTTATTGGAATAAATTAATTTTAGAATAAAATATAGGCTTTTTTTTTTTAATTTTACATCATTTTATTTTAATTTTCTCCTTCTAAAAATCATTTTTGTTGAAACAAATGTATGAGAAAATATTTTTGTTTTCACACTTAGAAATATTTTTTATGAATGATGCTTTTCTTTAACGCTATTTCAAAATTATCTGGAAATGCATAAAATATTTATTGTTTTAAATTTAATTTGAATAAGAAACGTAAAAAACATTTAAGCATAAAGACATATATTTAAAGTTTCTTCATTTTGAGGCTTCGATATTTTAAAATACATTAGAATTCTCAAAGCTTGATGCATTTTTAGTTTACTAAGATTCATGAATCTATTATGAATTTATACTGCAGCGAGAATGAACATGAATCAAAAGACACTCATTTAGAGAATTAAGTAGAAGAATCATAAAGAGGAAATTTATCAAGGGACTTCAAACTTCTTTCTCTGCAAATCTTCTGTAAGTGATAAACTTAACAAAAACAAAGAAAATTCTTCGATGCCTAATCCTCTCATCTGAAAATGAAACGCCAACGCGGTAAAATAAATAAAAAAAAATAGAAAATCAATTCATAAAACACTTTTAACTCAAATGCAGTATTTTTGATGTCCTTTTAAAAAAAGGAATAAAATAATCAGTTACTTATTCTTTTTTACTTCTTTTACTAAAGCAATCTTTTTTTGAATTTATTTTTGCGCACTTGGATCTGAAATTCCACCGGGCATTAAAATATTCTTTTTAGTACGCGCAGCAGTTAAGTGAGCAACAGACTGACTACATCTGCCAAATAGTGCAGCTCCAAGAATGAAGAGAAAAGAAACACAACTTATCCATACTTTCTGTAATATATTTATTTCATTTTTAGCGTGTTCATTTCTCTCTCTCTCTCTATTTTTTAAACAAAGAGAGTTGAAAATATATGAATAAAAAGAAAGCTGTCGGGCGTAAAGTCACTTAAAGTGGCATTATACATGCAAGACGGAAAAAGGAAATTTTTGTGCTGCATATTTTCTGCCCGTTTTAATGTGCAAGCGTTTGTTCAACGAGTCAATTGCTAGTTTGGAAACAAAGAGTCTGTTGCAAAAGTTCCTTTTTTTTTAAATAATGCAGCATGAATTTCGAGGGCGCTTTTGCATACTAGATAAGGTTCAATGAGTTTTGCCTGGAGTAATGTTTTTGATGGGGCAATTACGTTGCGCTCTCTTGTAATTTGGTCTCATTCTTACAGAGGTTTCTTTTAAGAGAAATCACAGGTCTCGTGGCCTTAAGAGAGTTCTTGTCACTTGGAGAATAACAGTATTATGCATTTTTAGTCTGGAAACAACAACTAGTGGTTTTAGAGGAGAGATAAATGTAATTTATTTTTTAAATGTGATATAACTATCAAAAGCATTTCGGTGATTTACAATTATGAGGAGAAAAGAATGTAGTTACTTTTACCTTAAATAAACTAAAATGAAGGAGTGAAACTGTAAGCAATCACTTTTATAACTCAATAAATAGAGACTCAAAGTGCCAATGTTATTTTTTTTTCATCGTGCCAATTATTCCTGGTTGTAATAAAAAAACTTTTAAAATAATTAAATACTATTTTATTTCTGCTACTTATAATGCTTTTATCCACTGTACAATTTACAATAGAATCTAACTATATTGGTTTCCAAAAGTTATAGAAAAATATGTTAATTTTTGATATAAATTATATAGTATACTTAAAATATAATACTGCATCGGAATAGGCGAATTAGTCTCGTTTAACTTTATTATATCTGTTGCCGAAAACACACTGTATAATCTTCTGTTGTTGTTGTTGTTGTTTCCCTTTCTTATCCACTCAAGTCCAAGGACCAAATCCACGAACCCATATGGACTGATGGTTGAAGGGAAAGGGGACAGCTTCTGTTTCGACGGAGCCTCCTTTGGTCGAAGTCTGACTTGGCTCCATGACGCTGTACAGTCATATGAGACTGGAACCTACGGCTTAAAGTGTATTCCTAACAACTACAACCAATCATGGCACCACCAGGGCTCGAATTCGAAACCTGTATCAAAGAGAGACAGAGCGCTAGACACTCGGCCATCCAGGCACCAAGACTCTCTGTAGTTTTTGTAATAGTTTAAAAATGGAATTTTTCATCTTAACTATTATTCTTCACCTTTTACGAATTACACTTGTGATATTTATATTGGAAGATATGAAAAGATTAATATAATAGTGTGACATTTCAATTATTCATTATAATTATGCAATAATAGAAAAATATATCAAAATAAAAAACACAACTTTAAAGTAAAACGCAAAATGTACATTTTTATTATTGATTGTTGATCTCTTTTTAATTCATTAATTTAAAGAGATTTAGCATGTCAAATAAAGTAATCTATCTCTATAATAAAATGTTGAAAACCGTAAGAGTGTTATTAACATATTGTCTTTAAAAAAATGTATTTAGAATAGCTTTAAAATGAATTATTTGAAAATAAATCACAATAATGTACTGTTCTTTCACTGTTACAAAAAATTTTTTATTACAATAATTTATTCTTAGAATAAAATATTTTTTTTATTATTTTATATCATTTTATTTCAATTTTCTCTTTCTAAATATGACTTTTGTTGTACCAAAAGTATCAGAATTCATTTTTGTTTTTCTTACTTGGAAATCTTTTTTTGAATGATGTTTTTTCTTTAACGCTATTTCAATAATTAGCTAAAAATGCAAAAATATTTATTGTTTTAAATTTAATTTGAATAAGAACTGTAAAAAAATTTTATGTATAAAGACATACATTTAGAATTTCTTTATTTTGTGGCTTCGATATTTTAAAATTCATTAGAATTCACAAAGCTTGATGCATTTTTAGTTTACTAAGATTCATGAATCTATTAAGAATTCATACTGCAGCCAAAATCAACACAGTTCAAAAGACACTCTTTTAAAGAATTAAATAGAAGAATCATAAAGAGGAAATTTATCAAGGGAGTTTAAACTTATTTTTCTGCAAATATTCTGTAAGTAATGAATTTAACAAAAAACAAGAAAAGAAATTTCTAGATGCCTAATCCTCTCAACTGAAAATGAAGCGCCAAAACGGTAAAAGCAAACAAAAAAATATAAAAGAAATCAATTCATAAACAAGTTTTACTCAAATGCAGTATTTTTGAAGTCATTATAAAAAGAAAAAAAGAATAAAATAACCAGTTACATTTTTTTTCTACTTCTTTTACTGTAGCAATCCTTTTTTAAATTTTTTTTGTGCACGTTTGAATCGGAAATTCCACCGGGCATTAAAATATTCTTTTTGGTACGCGCAGCAGTTAAACGAGCAACAGACTGACTACATCTGCCAAACAGTGCAGCTGCAAGAATAAAACGAAAAAAATAAAACAACTTATATCCATACTTTCTGTAATATATTTATTTCCTTTTTAGCGTGTTCATTTCTCTCTCTCTTTTTTAAACAAAGAGGAGAGAAAATATATGAAGAAAAAGAACGCTGTCGGGCGTAAAGTCGCTTAAAGTGGCATTATACATGCAAGACGGAAAAGAAAATTTTTGTGCTGCATATTTTCTGCGCGTTTTAATGTGCAAGCGTGCGTTCAACGAATCAACTGCTAGTTTGGAAACAAAGAGATCGGTGCAAAAGATTTTTTTTATTCAAATAATGCAGCATAAATTTGGAGGGGTCTTTTGCATACTAGATAAGGTTCAATGAGTTTTGCCCGGAGTAATGTTTTTGATGGTGCAATTATGTTGCGCTCTCTCGTAATTTGGTCTCATTCTTGCAGCGGTTTCTTTTAAGAGAAATCATAGGTCTAATGGCCTTAAGAGAGTTCTTGGTACTTGGAGAATAACATTATTTGCATTTTAAGGCTGGAAACAACAACTAGTGGTGTTTGAGGAGAAATAAGGGTAATTTATTTTAAAACATTATGTAAATATCAAAAGGAATTTCGGTGATTTACAATTATGAGGCGAAAGGAATGTAGTTACTTTTATCTCAAGTGAGCTAAAATGAGTAAGTAGAGTTGCAAGCAATCACTTTTATAGTATGAAAGTGATTGCTTACAATTCTACTTTTCATTTTAGCTCACTTGAGATAAAAGTAAATGCATTTTTTTCTCCTCATATTTGTAAATCATCGAATTCCTTCTGATATTTATATAGAATTTTAAAACTAGATTACCCTTATCTCTCCTCAAAAATCACTAGTTGTTGTTTCCAGACTTAAAAAGCAAAATATTGTTATTTTCGAAGTGCCAAGAACTCTCTTAAGGCCACGAGAGCTATGATTCCTCCTAAAAGAAACCTCTGTAAGAATGAGACCAAATTACGAGACAGCGCAACATAATTGCCCCATCAAAAACATTACTCCGGGCAAAACTCATTGAACCTTATCTAGTATGCAAAAGACCCCTCGAAATTTATGCTGCATTACTAAGAAAACCCAAAAAAACCTTTGCGCCGATCTCTTTGTTTCCAAACTAGCAGTTGACTCGTTGAACGCACGCTTGCACATTAAAACGCGCAGAAAATATGCAGCACAAAAATTTCTTTTCCGTCTTGCATGTATAATGCCATTTTAAGCGACTTTACGCCCGACAGCGTTCTTTTTCTTCATGTATTTTCCTCCCCTCTTTGTTTAAAAAAAAAGAGAGAGAAATGAACACGCTAAAAAGGAAATAAATATATTACAGAATGTATGGATATAAGTTGTTTTATTTTTTTCGTTTTTTTCTTGCAGCAGCACTGTTTGGCAGATGTAGTCAGTCTGTTGCTCGTTTAACTGCTGCGCGTACCAAAAAGAATATTTTAATGCCCGGTGGAATTTCCGATTCAAACGTGCACAAAAAAAATTTAAAAAAGGATTGCTACAGTAAAAGAAGTAGAAAAAAAATGTAACTGGTTATTTTATTCTTTTTTTCTTTTTATAATGACTTCAAAAATACTGCATTTGAGTAAAACTTGTTTATGAATTGATTTCTTTTATATTTTTTTGTTTGCTTTTACCGTTTTGGCGCTTCATTTTCAGTTGAGAGGATTAGGCATCTAGAAATTTCTTTTCTTGTTTTTTGTTAAATTCATTACTTACAGAATATTTGCAGAAAAATAAGTTTAAACTCCCTTGATAAATTTCCTCTTTATGATTCTTCTACTTAATTCTTTATAAGAATGTCTTTTGATCCGTGTTGATTCTTGCTACAGTATGAATTCTTAATAGACTCATGAATTCTTAGTAAACTAAAAATGCATCAATCTTTGTGAATTCTAATGAATTTCAAAATATCGAAGCCACAAAAAAAAGAAATTCTAAATGTATGTCTTCATACATAAAAAATTTTACGGTTCTTATTCAAATTAAATTTAAAGCAATAAATATTTTTTGCATTTTTACCTAATTATTGAAATAGCGTTAAAGAAAAAACATCATTCAAAAAAAGATTTCCAAGTAAGAAAAACAAAAATGAATTCTGATACTTTTGGTACAACAAAAGTCATATTTAGAAAGAGAAAATTGAAATAAAATGATATAAAATAATAAAAAAAATATTTTATTCTAAGAATAAATTATTGTAATAAAAAATTTTTTGTAACAGTGAAAGAACAGTACATTATTGTGATTTATTTTCAAATAATTCATTTTAAAGCTATTCTAAATACATTTTTTTAAAGACAATATGTTAATAACACTCTTACGGTTTTCAACATTTTATTATAGAGATAGATTACTTTATTTGACATGCTAAATCTCTTTAAATTAATGAATTAAAAAGAGATCAACAATCAATAATAAAAATGTACATTTTGCGTTTTACTTTAAAGTTGTGTTTTTTATTTTGATATATTTTTCTATTATTGCATAATTATAATGAATAATTGAAATGTCACACTATTATATTAATCTTTTCATATCTTCCAATATAAATATCACAAGTGTAATTCGTAAAAGGTGAAGAATAATAGTTAAGATGAAAAATTCCATTTTTAAACTATTACAAAAACTACAGAGAGTCTTGGTGCCTGGATGGCCGAGTGTCTAGCGCTCTGTCTCTCTTTGATACAGGTTTCGAATTCGAGCCCTGGTGGTGCCATGATTGGTTGTAGTTGTTAGGAATACACTTTAAGCCGTAGGTTCCAGTCTCATATGACTGTACAGCGTCATGGAGCCAAGTCAGACTTCGACCAAAGGAGGCTCCGTCGAAACAGAAGCTGTCCCCTTTCCCTTCAACCATCAGTCCATATGGGTTCGTGGATTTGGTCCTTGGACTTGAGTGGATAAGAAAGGGAAACAACAACAACAACAACAGAAGATTATACAGTGTGTTTTCGGCAACAGATATAATAAAGTTAAACGAGACTAATTCGCCTATTCCGATGCAGTATTATATTTTAAGTATACTATATAATTTATATCAAAAATTAACATATTTTTCTATAACTTTTGGAAACCAATATAGTTAGATTCTATTGTAAATTGTACAGTGGATAAAAGCATTATAAGTAGCAGAAATAAAATAGTATTTAATTATTTTAAAAGTTTTTTTATTATTGTCAGGAATAATTGGCACGATGAAAAATAAAATTCATTGGCACTTTGAGTCTCTATTTATTGAGTTATAAAAGTGATTGCTTAAGATTTTATGTAACTCATTTTAGTTTATTTAACATAAAAGTAACTGCATTTTTTTCTCCACTTATTTGTAAATCACCGAAATTCCTTTTGATATATATATGAAATTTAAAAAATAAATTACCCTTATCTCTCCTCAAAAACCACTAGTTGTTGTTTCCGGACTTGAAATGCATAATACCGTTATTCTCCAAGTGACAAGAACTCTCTTAAGTCCAATAGACCTGTGATTTCTGTTAAAAGAAACCTCTGTAAGAATGAGACCAAATTACAAGAGAGCGCAACGTAATTGCCCCATCAAAAACATTACTCCAGGCAAAACTCATTGAACCTTATCTAGTATGCAAAAGCGCCCTCCAAATTTGTGCTGTATTATTTAAAAGAAAAAAAATTCTTTGCACCAATCTCTTTGTTTCCAAACTAGCAGTTGACTCGTTCAACGCACGCTTGCACATTAAAACGCGCAGAAAATATGCAGCACAAAAATTTTCTTTTTCCGTCTTCCATGTATAATGCCACTTTAAGCGACTTTACGCCCGACAGCGTTCTTTTTCTTCATATATTCTCTCGCCTCTTTGTTTAAAAAAGAGAGAGAGAAATGAACACGCTAAAAAGGAAATAAATATATTACAGAAAGTATGGATAAGTTGCTTT
>BPLQ01002279.1:83847-104335 GCA_021605075.1 Caerostris darwini
CTTAACTGCTGCGCGTACCAAAAGAATATTTTAATGCCCGGTGGAATTTCCGATTCAAACGTGCACAAAAAAATCAAAAAAGGATTGTTTCAGTGAAAGAAGTAGCTTGTTATTTTATTGCTTTTTTTTATAATGACTTCAAAAATACTGTATTTGAGTAAGAAGCGTTTTATGAATAGACTTTTCGATTTTTTTTTTGTTTATTTTACCGCGTTGGCGTTTCATTTTCAGATGAGAGGATTAGGCATCTAGAAATTTCTTTTTCTTTGTGTTTTGTTAAGTTTATCACTTACAGAAGATTTGCAGAGAAAGAAGTTTGAAGTCCCTTGATAAATTTCCTCTTTATGATTCTTCTACTTAATTCTCTAAATGAGTGTCTTTTGATTCATGTTCATTCTCGCTGCAGTATAAATTCATAATAGATTCATGAATCTTAGTAAACTAAAAATGCATCAAGCTTTGAGAATTCTAATGTATTTTAAAATATCGAAGCCTCAAAATGAAGAAACTTTAAATATATGTCTTTATGCTTAAATGTTTTTTACGTTTCTTATTCAAATTAAATTTAAAACAATAAATATTTTATGCATTTCCAGATAATTTTTGAAATAGCGTTAAAGAAAAACATCATTCATAAAAAGATTTCTAAGTGTGAAAAACAAAAATATTTTCTCATACATTTGTTTCAACAAAAATGATTTTTAGAAAGAGAAAATTAAAATAAAATGATGTAAAATTAAAAAAAAAGCCTATATCTTATTCTGAAATTAATTTATTCCAATAAAAAATTATTTTTCACAGTAAGAGAACAGTACGGTCTTTTGATTTATTTTAAAATGATTCATTTTAAGACTATTCTAAATACATTTTATAATGGCAAAATTTAAGTAAATATCTTACGAGTTTTAAAAAACGAAAAAGAGATTATTTTATTTAAAATACTTAATCTGCTTAAATTAATGAAATTAGACATGAAAAATATGGGGATATCGGAAATTTTGCAAATCTATTTAATTTTACAAAAACTGCAGACGATCTTCCAGTATGTTTTTGCAGCACACATACTAAAGTTAAACGACACAGCTCCACTAATTTGCATATTGGGATGCTTGGTTTGGCCTGTCACTCTATGGTCATTTTTTACTCCGTTTAGTCTAATTAGACCGGGACCTTCAGTTTAAAATGGATGCCGAACTACTAACAAACTTCCATGCCACCGCCAGAATTCGAACCGGAAGCCTGTGGTACGAAAGGTCGACGCGCCATCCAATTGATCAATAGGCTGCATAAATATTGTAATGCAGTTTTTTTTACGTATATTAGAAAGTACAGTTGAGGAAGATGAGATTCAAATGCCGCATACCACTATTTGAACTAATTGCAAAGAAGCACACAAATGCCACATTCATATCTTTCTTCGTTGTACTTTCTAGAATTTTCTACCATTCTTAAAAAATCATTCTGCAAACTACAAATTTCAGGAGATCCTACTTTCAACTATTTTACTTTATAGGTTTGTTTCTGGTTCACTTCTATTCGCTCAATGATAAGCATCATGTTACCTCAGATCTTCTTACTTTACCCCCGCACCTAACCATTGTAATCAGGCATATGAAGCTCCTTGCCAGTTGAAAAGTTGATAAAAGAAAAGTAATGCTAAAAACATGCAATTACAGAATTAGACGAGTACAGTCAATTATACACAGTCCAGTCACATTAATGTGACCACCTGTCAAACGCTAGAATATACTCTCTTGTATATTCTGGCTTTAAGTGGAATGCGGTATTAAGTGGAATTATTTATATGCACTACACTGCAGTGTGCTGCCACCTGCCTTTTGTGATTGGTTATTTCACGATAACGTTGAAAGTCACTTGTGTGGTCACTTTAATGTGACTGGACTGTGTAATACAGAAAAAAAATACCCTATGGTACTATGTAAGTAACAAAAACATAAGTAAGACGAATAATATACAAAAGGAATAAAAAATAGTGCTATATTTGTGGAAAAAAGTATGGCATGGGATACAAGTATTATGATGGCTTTCATTCCACCAAGAAGGAAATCCGTTACAGAATTTACGCACATAATTCAATTTGTTTTTCAGAAATAAGGGTTTTTGATGATGATTAAATGTCAATTTTCTTTAATAAAGATTATTGATTTGATGACTTGCCATCTGTTTCAGGATTGTAAATTAAATTTCTGTGCCACTGAATGTAAAAAAGCTGAGAGGTGATTTTAAGATACCATGTAAGAGGACAAGTACCACTGGAGCAAAAGTTATCTTCTGAGAGGTTGAATCTTTTGAGGTACGTTGGAAATGGACCATGGTCACTTGTAAGCATAATTTATGCCCTAGATAGAATTTTTTTTTTCAAACGATGTCGAGAATTTTCACCCTGCATTGCTTTGATTCCAATCTCATTGCCAATCCTTTAAAAGAAAATTGTTTAAGCTATTTTTGAAATGTAAAAAATTGTTAACAAATTCAGTCGACATCTATAATGCTCGATTTAGCAATATCTGTGTTCTCATTGTCAAAATAGCTTGCATCAGCTTTTATCCAAAGCAATTGCATGGAGTCATTGTTGTAAGAGTTTTGGGGGGATTTCTCTGGCCATTAGATGAAGAGTTTTAGGATTAATCATGACAGACATACTTGATTGGCTGTCTGTTCAAACAGATACTGGATCATTTAGAGTTTCCGAATACTATAAGGCTTTCTTGATATCAAGAAGTTAGTTTGGTAGATATAGTTGTTATTGGAAAGTTTTCCCATATATTTGTGAATTAATTTGTCATATTTGAAACAACATTTGATTGCGCTGCCTGCTTTTCCTTGAAAATCTTTTTCCCCTCGTGGTCATTTGAATTAAAATTAGTGCAATGTATGGTAAGCATTTTTCGACCATTAGTAAAATCGTTATCGTAAAATCGTATCCATCGTAAAATCGTATTAACCCATAAAATTTAAACAGAAACCATTTCTAGTAAAATCGTTTCATATTTAAATGTTAGGTTTACAGATAATATTCCAGTAATCAAATTGCAAGACTGAAGTTTGAGTTGTGTGATATGTTTCGGTAATAAAAATTGTAAAAAAAAAATATTTGAATTAGGACTATCAAGATGAAGATAAATACAACATATTAAAGCGTTGACGTTTAGATCAGCTTCTATTAAAAATGTTTCACCTTTGAGTTCCTTAATATCTGATGCTATTTTTTTGTAGAGGGTTTTCAATGTCGTTGTAAATAAATAAGCAGAAATCACAAAAAGATGGTCTGTTTTGGTAAAAACTAATTGCAACTATATTATTACCAGTGTATAAAATAGATGGAAGATTGTAACTTGGTAAGACAATAATTCCTGTTTAGCTGTTTTTGGAGATCAAAATTCTTTATTCCACAAAGAAGAGATTCTCTCACTTTTATTGATTTTGACATACGATTCTTGAAGTAAAAGGTATCTGGAAAGACAGAATGTGCCGTTGGTTCTAATAAAGTAGCAACTTTAGCCTTTCAACTTATTTGTGATAATTAAATATTTTGGTGAATAGATTTTATATTCGCCTATTGAAGAGAATTGTCTGTAAATATCATTTGGTCTGAATGTCTAATCAAATTACACATAACTGATTCGTGATGTTATTAATTCTCTCATGAAAATATGGTTTGGACAAAACTTTGAATAAGGTTTATATTTAATTTCAGCTTTTTTCATTTTGGTATTGGGTCTAAAGCAATTGTAATTATGAATAAAAAATCATATATTTATTTCATAATTTTAAACTTTACCCGTAACATAAATAAAAACATCAGATAATAATTATGATAAACCACTTTTCAAAAATTCAATGTTTTCAAATTTTTGGTTACAGCACCCAAGAAGAACTGAATCATTGCAGTGTAAAATAATTTACAGGTTCGGTTTCCCCTTTTATAAAACAATTGTTATTTTAAGTAATATGCATCGTGTACTTTGTCAATATCTTTCATAATTGCCGGACTGGCTGTGTGTTGTTTTTCTGTTCCCCCCCCCTTTTAATATATATATGAACTAATTAATCTTAAGAAACTTCTATGCATTTTTCAACTTAGCACTTTTGTAATGGTTATGTAGTATTTATTCATTTCCAACCTGCTATTTAATTCATTCATCCTGCTATTTAGCTCATTCCAATACTGCTATTTAACTCATTCCAATACTGCTATTTAACTGATTCCCAACTAACTATTTAACTGATTCCCAACCTGCTATTTTAAAAGTGTATGGCTTCAAGTCAAATGCTCAACATGAAAACAAAAAAAAAAATGGCTTAAGAGCCTAACTTAGATAATTGTGATATATTCAATAATTAAAAAAAGTTAAAGTTAAAAAATTTACGTTTTATATTTCAACCGGGATTCCAACTTGAAGCTCTTATACAACAAAAATTTCGTTATCCTTTATAATAAATGAAATACTATATCTATATAAAATTCTAAGGTAAAAAATACTGACCATCATACTAGAATTTCTAAGCAAAATAAAATGATAAAAACGCCATGATATTACTATATGCTTACCGCAACATGTTTTATGAAGATTTCTGTTAACAATTTCAGGAATATGTATAGATAATAAATCTTATACATTCTAGGTATTCAATCTAAAAGAAAAATCTAATTTCCAGATCAAGTCAAGCTTTTCTTTTTTGCTATGAGATTGCAACAGAAAGTAAGCAAAAAAAAAATCTCGACAAATGTACAGAAGAAAAGAATGATCAATAATAAGTAAAGACTATCCATGGTATAGAAATCAAGATTTTATTTCGAAACCTTAGACTTGGAACAATTTCTTGGGAATCATCGGATAAGAAGATTTCCGCTTTCTACTTCCATACTGTCAACGAAAGGATCTTTTAGAGTTAGTCGAATACTTTTGCTGCGGACCAAAAAAAAGAAAGAATAAAACAGAACAAAAAAAAGAATAAAAAAAAAATGGCGATGATACAAACTCCATCGTTAGCCCTTCCTCTAATGCATGCTTTTTTTTCTTCCTTCCTTTCTCGAATACGCGAAAGGAAAACATATTCAAATTACTAATTACTCATTATGAATAATTAGTAATTACGATCCACAAAAAGAAAGAAGCAAAAAGCTCTGTAAAGCATATTTAGAATGTTCATTTATTGCATTAAAAAATATGATGGCGAGACATATACAGGATTGTTGTAATGTTTACTGTTTACTTTAAATTCAGTATTGCTCTTAATTTAAATAAATATATTCCATTTCGAAGCTAACTCATCAATTATTCTGGTTTTTTTTAATTATTTTGATAAAAGAAATCCATTACGTACTTTAAATATTTGTTAAATATTGACATCCATTTGAGGATAAACATTTTTTGTTACTGTAATCGTTATTTTTACTGCTAGAAAGAAGAAAATTCATTTCAACTAATTTGTTACTTTTTTAATCAATAGTTAATGCTAATTCTTTACAAATAATTTCATTTTAAGTTGGTTTTTTTTTTATTAAGTTTTTTTTTTCTTTATTTCCCCTTTGCTCCTTTCGTGATGCGATATGTTTTTAAATTAAAAAATATCTAACGCTTTTTCATTTCAATATGTTTTCTTAACTTCTGACAGATTAGTGTTTGTGCAGCTGGTAATGTTATTTCTTATTGTTTTTTTGTTGTCAGTAAGTTATTTTTATTTCGACGTTTTTAATTTTGTCTTGCACTTCTTTTTATAGGAAACATTCTGGCTAAATCTGTTAAATGTTCAAACTTGAATTTCTAACAAACTATCGGTAATTAATTACATTATCTAATGTATTCCATGAATTTCTAAAAAAAAAAAAACTTATAAAAACTCGATTTGTTATGACATGTTACAAATAAAATTCCGTAAATATATTAAATATCTGATAATGAAATTCTTAAGTGTCAGAATTCGTAAAGAATTTAGCGATGAATGACTCATATGATACGTTTGATACATTAAAACATGCACTAATTATTGTAATTATTATGGCCATTGTATATTATGTAGAACAACAAAATTACAAAAATGTATGTTACAATTTTCTCAATTTTCAAGTTCAAGTTGTGGTGTACATATATATAACAACATATTCCAATCATCGGTTTCTAATCCTAATATAAAGCACCATTTGATTTGAATTTTAGCCAAATTTACTTGGATACCATTTAATAGAAATCTCACAGTAATTTTTTTAATTCTGACGTTTTTTCAATTTTACAAACCACCGTATTTTGTGGAAAAAAAAGTAGCAATAAAAGTAAATATTCTACAAAAATATTTACAGTGTATATTAGATAACTAAACTTTTTTTTCATTTCCGAACTCACTTGAAAACGTATCTTTAAAATATTTTTTAAATTGAACATTTAAACGTGTACACTTGTTGCAATTTTTTTAATTCATAGATTTTGTGTTCTATATGGTTCTCTAACAACTCAACTCTGACAGGAGAGAGGCAGATATTACAATATGACGGAACCCTTTAGAATGACTTTGTATTTGCATATTAATTAACACATGGGAGAAAACCTGAAAAATTTCACTAGACATTTTGATCCAAATGTTGATAAGACTCGCTTACATTCGTAGTAACGATCGTCACCTTCTACTCGTTTCTGAAATCAGTGATAATAATGCGCTTCACTAACTGATTTGATATTTCTCTTGAGCCCTACTCGTGGCTCAGTGGCAACTGTCGCCTCTGATGCGCATTAGTGATGAGGTTTAATCCGCTAGCGGCTTTGTTGTAGACACTGTCTTAAAAAACGTGGAGGTTCGATAACGTTAATCGGAATACTTGGTGGGAGTTTTCTGGGTTTTATCCCGTACGATACACCATTGCACGGTAGTTTCCCCTAAAGCACTGCCCTCCATCTTTAGCGACACGGAGCTAAGTCCGAATTCTACACATGGGTACTTCATCACAACAGGAGACGTATCTCGTGAGCATTAGGGCTGAGGTTCGATCCGCTGACGGCATTTTGTACATACTGTTTCAAAAAAACTAGGCGACTCAATGGTGTTTGTGATGGTCATCATCTAGCCTCGTCAATCGGAATACCTGGGGGAGTTTTCCGGTTTTTCTCAAATACGATACGCAAATGCTAATTAGTTCCCCCTAAAAGTGCTCCCAGAAGTCACTGCCTCTACTTCTTCAATGACACAGAGCCCAGTAAGACATATACCTACCGGTACCTCATCACATAGAAGCTGCCCCTTTCCCTCCATCAATCAGTAGATACTCATGGGTTGTCAGTCCCGTATTGCAGACACTGTGGATTAGACACAACAACATATTTCACTTAAAGATTATCAATATTGTGGTATACAGTTTTACTACAGAACATACAACTATTAATAATAATTAGAATAATTAGTGTGTGTTTTAATGTATTAAATTTATCATATTAGTCACTCTTCGCTAAATTCTTTTCGAATTCTGACACTTAAGAATTTCATTATCAGACATTTAATATATTTACGGAATTTTATTTGTAACATGTCATAAAAATTCGAGTTTTTATAAGTCTTTTTTTATAGAAATTCTTGCAATACATAAGAAAATGTAATTAATTACCGATAGTTTGTTAGCAATTCAAGCGTGAACATTTAACAGATTTAGCGAGAATGTTCCATCGAAAAAAAAAAGTGTAAGGATAAATTAAAAACAGAAGATAAAAATAACTTATTGCTAACAAAAATTCAATAAGAAATAACATTACCAGCTGCACAAACGTTAATCTGTCAGAAGTTAAGAAAACATATTGAAATGAAAAAGCGCTAACCTTTTTTTAATTTAAAAACATGTCGTATCACGAAAAGAGCAATGGAAAATAGAGAAAAAAAAAAACTTAATAAAAACCCCAACTTAAAATGAAATTATTTGTATGGAAAAATTATTAACTATTGATTAAAAAAAGTAATAAAATAACAAATTAGTTGGAATGAATTTTCTTCTTCATAGCACTAAAAATAACGATTACAGTAAAAAAAATGTTTATGCTGAAACGGATGTCAATATATATCAAATATTTAAAATACGTAATGGATTTCTTTTATCCAAATAATTATAAAAAAACGCCAGAATAATTGATGAGTTAGCTTCGAACTGGAATATATTTATTTAAATTAAAGTAAACAGTAAACAGTACCATCAATCCTGTTTATGTCTAAATCATATTTTTTTAATTCGATAAATAAACACGAAATCTAAATATACTTTACACAGCTTTTTGCGGATGGTAATTACTAATTATTCATAATGAGTAATTAGTAATTTGAATATGTTTTCCTTTCGCGTATTTGAGAAAGAAAGAAAGAAAGAAAAAAACGTGCATTAGAGGAAGTGCTAACGATGGAGATGTATCAATGCCATTTTCTTTTTATTCTTTTTTTTTGTTCTGTTTTATTCTGTCTTTTTTTTGTAAGCAGCAAAAGTATTCGACTAAATCTTAGAGATCCTTTCGTTGACAGTATGGAAGTAGGAAGCGGAAATCTTCTAATCCGATGATTCCCAAAAAATTGTTCCAAGTCTAAGGTTTCGAAATAAAATCTTGATTTCTATACCGTGGATAGCCTTTACTTATTATTTATTGATCATTCTTTTCTTTTGTACATTTGTCGAGATTTTTTTTTTCTTGCTTACTTTCTGTTACAATCTTGTAGGAAAAAAGAGAAGTTTGACTTGATCTGGAAATACGTTTTTCTTTTAGATTGAATACCTAGAATATATAAAATTTTCTTATTAATATCAGGACTATATATATAAAAAATCGTGAAACATGTTGCTGTGGCAAATAGAGATACCATGATATTCCATTTAGAAATTTGAGAAGGATGATCAAATGATGAAATGGGTGGTTCTATAAAGGAATAAATAATGTAATTTAATAATGGCAGTTAGTATCTTTTATATGGATATAGTATTTCATTTATTTTAATGGATAACGAAATGTTTGCTGTATAAAAGCTTCCGGTTGAAACCTGGTTAAAATATAAATGTAGCAATGGGTTTTTCTTAATTATGTAAAATATCACAATATTCTATGTTAAGGTTTTAAGCTATATATATTGATGTTGAGCTTTTGAATTGAAGTCATTTACTTTTAAAATAGCAGGTTGGGAGTGAATGCTACATCACCATTACAAAATGCTAAGGGGAAAAGTGTATACAATCGCAGGTGGGAATGAGTTAAATAGCAGTTTAGGAATGAATGCAGGTTACATTGCAATTACAAAAGTGCTAAGGGAAAAAGTGCATAAAATAGGAGGCTGGGTATGTGTTAAATAGCAAGATGGTAATGAATTATTGCTTTATTAACACTACAAATGTGCTAAAAGGAAGAGTGTTTAAAATAGCAATATGGGAATGAGTTAAATGGCAAGATTATTGAATATGTTAATTTGAATATGTGTTCCTTTCCCGTATTCGAGAAAGTAAAAAGAAAAAAAAAACACGCATTAGAGGAAGTGATAACGATGGAGATTGTATCATCGCCATTTGTTTTTATTCTTTTTTATTCCTGCATTTTTTTTGTACGAAGCAAAAGTATTCGCCTAAATCTAAAAGATCCTTTGGTCGACAATAGGAAGGGGAAATCTTCTAATCCGATGATTCCCAAGAAAATTGTTCCAAGTCTAAGGTTTCGAAATAAAATCTTGATTTCTATACCATGGATAGTCTTTACTTATTATTGATCATTCTTTTCTTCTGTACATTTGTCGAGATTTTTTTTTTGTTGCTTACTTTCTTTTGCAATCCTCATAGGGAAAAAGAGATGTTTGACTTGCTCTGGAAATACGTTTTTCTTTTAGATTGAATACCTAGAATGTAAGAGATTTATTATATACATATTTCTGAAATTGTTAAGAGAAATCTTCGTAAAACATGTTGCTGTATCAAATAAAAATGCCATACCATTTTGTATCATTTTATCTTATTTAGAAATTTGAGAATGGTGTTCAAATGATGAAATGGGTGGTTCTATACAGGGAGAAATACAATTTAATAATGATGGCCAGTATCTCTTACCTTAGTATTTTATCTGGATATAATATTTCGTTTACTGTAATGGATAACCAAAATTTTGCTGTATTAAAGTTCTAAGTTTAAAACCTGGTTAAAATATAAAAGTAACTTTTTTAACTATAACTGTTTTTAATTATTGGAAATATCACAAATATATAAGTTAGGGTCTTTAGTACATTTTTTTTATGTTCTTGTTTCGACTTGTAAGTCCTTCAGTTTTAAAATAGCAGGTTTGGAATGATTTAAATAGTAGGTTCCGAATGAGTTAAATAACATAATGTGTATGCGTTAAATAGAAGAACGTGTATGAGTTAAATAACAGGATGGGAATTAATGAATGTTACATTACCATAACAAGAGCGCTAAGGAGAAAAGTGCATAGACGTTTCTTAAGATAACTTAAGTCACATAACTGTAAAAGCGGAGAAAACAGGAAAACAACACACAACCAGTTCTACATTGACGAACCATATTGACAAATGCAAGATGCATATTTCTTTAAATAAGAATTGTTTTCCAAAAACGAGAATCTAACCTATAATTTCTGTAACATGACAATGATTTAATTCTTGATTGATATAATAAAATTTAAAAGCATATTGAATGTTTGATAAGTGGTTTATCGGTATTATATTCTGATGTTTTTATTTTATTTTTAAGTTTAAATTGTGAAACCTTGCTACAGGACTACCATATCTGTTTTTAAATAAATAAATAAGATTTTTGAGATATTTCTGAGATTTCTGAAAAAGAAGTCCGAAAGATATTTTTATTGAATAAACCAGATTTAAAATTTCCTTTGAAGCACAATCTTGTTCAAACGAAAGCGATATGATCCCATTTTTAATTCATTTTTGAGCAAATGCAAACAGCATTAAAGATTCATTTTCCTTCAACAAAATCTTATCATTTGCTTTAATTATGTAAGCAGTGAAATAAATACGGAGAGAATAACATCACCCATTACAGCCTTACGTCATTTCAATAAGAAATAATTTATTTCAATGTAAAATTTTCTAATTATTCATCAAGATGGCTCCGTAATTTGAATGATTAGAAATCATTCGCGAGAGGCTTAGCGAAATGAAGGACAGGAGAGTAAATTGGATTATTACTATTCGAAATTTAATTATTCTATTGAAAGGAATAATTTTGCTACTTTTATTTGACTTGAAAAAAGACCGGAGAAAACTTTCTGTTTCTCTTTATTAATCTTGAATGACTTCATTAGCGAATCGAGCATGAGATATTCTCGGGTTCTTTTAAAAAGTTTTTCGATTTAATTAACGGTAATTTAAGAAATAACGTTTTCTCCTTGGAGATTTGCTTCTTTTAAGAAATGGAAATTTTTTTTCCATGAGTCTTTTGACATAGATTTATTCTGAATTTTTTTTTATCATTTTTTGTCATTGCCTTGTCTTTCTGGTGTGAAAAGTAATTGAAAAAAAGTAAAGATTACTTCGTTTGATTTCGATTTCGAATGATTTATTATATTTTTTTTAAAGTCTAGCCCCTGTTAACAATAATTTGACTTTTCGGAGAACTGTTACTTTTTTTATTGTTCATGAATTATTTGTACTTTTGAAAAACAGAAAAAAAAATTAAATTATAACCAAATTACTTTAATTAACAAATTTTACTTTATAACTGTGAGGGCATTTATAAATAAAATCTGTCTAAATATCTAAATATAAAAAATTGAAGCTAAATATCATATTTACTAAAATTGTAAAGACAGCCACACATAACACACAAAATAAAATCCTATCATAAATATTTACAAAATAAATTTAAAAGCAAGTGCGTTTAAGAGTCTTTTTATCCTCCTGAATGCTTGGAACTCTTCAATCAAATGTCCACACACTTTTTCTCCCTCTCATCCTAATCCTCGGTTCCAAGGATTAAAAGGGAAAAAAACGTCAAAAATACCAAGGCCTAACATAGGGGTCACTACATTCTTGCCAGAGAGATCTATCATCCTTGAACTCTTAGCCATTGGCTATAGAGTGTGTTTCGTGAATCCATGGTAGAGCCTTACTGTCTTCACACAAAAGTAATTTTCCAGTAACAAGGTTCTTAGTTGTCTATTGTATGAAATGATTAAATAACTATTACAACTGCAATTTCTTGCACCTTCAAAATTTACGAAATGATCTCAAAAGCAAGTTACTTTAAAAGCCTTTGTACCTTCCGTACTGCTTGGAACTGTTCACTCGACTGTCCTCTTCCTTTTTTCTCACTCTCTCCCCAATTCTCGAAACGTGCTAAGGCCAAGATCTAATGTCAGCTCATTCTTGAAAGAAAGATCTATCAACCTTGAACTCCTCCCCGATGGCTATATAGTTTGTTTCGGGAAACATGGTGGATACTAACTATAAATATTCGGTTGTAGAAGTTAAAATAAAGTTGTCTTCTGTGTTTTTTTAAATAATAAAGTATCTGAAGATCAGAAATGTGTTTTATATAGCGAGATGAGGAAATCCTAGAATCTCTATGGATTTTTAAGTTGTAGTGCTTGGATATCGAAAACAGCAATCTATATATCAACAGAATAAAATAATAGCTTCTCATTCATTTTTTTAGGTTTTATTCTTGTTTTTTTTATGTGTAAGATTAATTTAAACATTTTTTTTTTTTTTTTTTGACAAATTGTGAACCTCGCCACCATATCTCTTTTGAAATAAATAAATAAGATTTCTGATCAAGAAGTTCGGAATATATTTTTATTGAATTAACCAGATTTAAAATTTCCTTTTGAAGTACCATCTTGTTCAAACGAAATGGATATGATCCCAGTTTTAATTCATTTCTGATCAAATGCAAACAGCATTAAAGATTCATTTTCCCTCAACAAAAATCTCATCATTTGCTTTAATTATGCAAGCCGTAAAATAAATACGGAGAGAATAGTATCACCCATAACAGCCTTATGCCATTTGAATAAGAAATAATAAATTATTTCAATCAAAAATTCTCTAATTATTCATCAAGATGCCTCACTAATTCGAATTATTAGGAATGATTCGCGAGAGGCTTAGCGAAATGAAGGACAGGAAAGAAAATTGGATTATTACTATTCGAAATTTAATTATTCTGTTGAAAGGAATAATTTTGCTACTTTTATTTAACGGAAAAAAAAAATTCCGGAGAAAACTTTCTGTTTCTCTTTATTAATCTTGAATGACTTCATTAGCGAATCGAGCATGAGATATTCTCGGGTGCTTTTAAAACGTTTTTCGATTTAATTAACGGCCATTTAAGAAATAACGGTTTCTTCATGGAGACTTGCCTCTTTTAAGAAGTGGAAACTTTTTTCCATACGTCTTTTGACATCGATTTAATTCTGATTTTTTTTCTTATTTTGCCATTGACTTCTCTTTGTGGGTGTAAAATGTAATTGAAAAATTAAAAACTACTTCGTTAGAATTCGATTTCGAATTTGTTATTATTTTTTTTTAAAAATCCAGCACCTCTTAACAATAAGTCGAATTCTTGGAGAAGTGTTTTTTTTATTGTTCTTTAATTATTTGTACTTTTTAAAAATAAAATTTAATTTGATTATAAATGAATTTTTTTTACGTTTTGAAATATCTGATACTAAAAACTAAATATATGTTTTGTAAAAGTAATATCTATAATTTCACTTTAAATGATTTTCTTTGATCTAAAGATTAGAATCAAATTATTTTATTTACATATTACACGAATTTATTTAAAATAAATAGCTTTCAGTATTCTATATTTGTTACAAAAATATTTTTTATTTTTTAAAATGAAAAAAGAATTCCATAATTACTAATCCATATTATATAATTTTTTTAATAACTTCCAACTTTAATAAATATTTATAATTTAATTACTTTTTGAAAATTTCAAAATAACTGTTGTAAAAAGAATATCTATAATTTTTCTTTAAATTATTTTCTTTGATCTAAAGATTGCTATATGTGAATAAAATAATTCAATTCTATAAATTTACGTAAAATAAATAGTTTTCAGATTTCTATATTTGTTTCAAATATTTTTAATTTTCAAAGCTCAAAAAATTCCATAATTATTAATCCATATTGCATAACATTTTTAATAAGTTATGTATATTAGTAAAGTTGACAGATTATAAATAACTGAAATGTGTAATAAATTAGTTATTTGGTAAAATTTAAGGTAATGCTTTTTTTGCCGTTTTGAAATGAATTAACTGCATTTTAAGTAACAAGGAAATTTCATTTTTGTTGTGCAGATAAATGGTTTGGTTTGTCGCTCTACAATAATTTTTTTGCACAGTTAGGCTAATTATCGTGGATTCCGAACCACTAACAAACATAAATGCCACCGCCGAGATTCGAACTTGAAGCAACAAAAGGCACAGCATTAGCCAATTCGCCATCAGACTGCGTTTTTTATGTGTAAGACAAACTGACGCTAAAGAACTACCTTATTTTTTTCAAAATAAATAAGATATATGTGATTTCTGATATAGAAGTGCGGAAAATATTTCTATTGAATAAACAAGATTTAAATTTCCCTTTGAAGCGCCATCTTGTTCAAACGAAAAGCATATGATCCCATTTTTAATTCATTTCTGAGCAAATGCAAACGGCATTAAAGATTCATTTTCCCTCAACAAAATCTTATTATTTGCTTTAATTATGCAAGCCGTGAAATAAATACAGAGAGAATAACATCACCTACAACAGCCTTACGTCATTCGAATAAGAAATAATAAATTATTTCAATGCAAAATTTTCTAATTATTCATCAAGATGGCTCCGTAATTCGAATGATTAGGAATCATTCGCGAGAGGCTTAGCGAAATGAAGAAAGATTCATTCATTACATTCGTGAAAGAAAGATCTATCAACGTTGAAGTTTTCGCCTTTGGCTATATAGTTTGTTTCTTGAATGAATGGTGGATCCGTGCTGTCTCCTCACAAAAGTAATTTTCCATTAACAGAGTTATTTGTTGGCCATTTCATGAAATGAATGAATCACTATTACAAATGCAAAAGAAAATTTAAAAAATAATGTTAAAACAAATTCGTTTATGGGCTTTTGTACACTCCGTACTGACTGGAACTCTTCACTCGACTGTCCACTCCCTTTTTTCTCACTCTCCCCCCAATTATCAGTTCTAAGGACTAAATATGAAAAAAAAAAAAAAAAAAACGTGTAAAGACCAAGGTCTAAAGTAGGGGTAAACTGATTCCTGAACTGTTTCCAATTGGCAATACAGTTCTTTTCGGGAAGGCATGGTGGATCCTTACTATAATTAAACTGTAGTAGACGAAGTTAAAAAGGTTAAAATAAAGGTATCTTCTGTCTTTACTCTTTTAAAATTAGTTGGAGATCAGAAGTGTGTTTACAGAAAAGCTTATAATCTGCTATACATTTTTAGGTTAAAGTCCTTGATTATTGAAAACAACACTTTTTTATCAACAGAATAATTTAATACGACCTCATACATTCACTAGGTGAATTAACGTTGATATTTCGGGTTTTTGTATATGTAGGATTAATTTAAAAATTTTATTCAAAATTGTGAATTTGTTTACAGGATTGCCATATCTCTTTTGAAACAAATAAATAAGAATTCTGATAAAGAAATTCTAAAGATATTTTTATTGAATAAACCAGATTTAAAATTTCCTTTGAAGCCCCATGTTGTTCAAACGAAAAGGATATGATGCCGTTTTTAATTCATTTCTGAGCAAATGCAAACAGCATTAAAGATTCATTTTCCCATAACAAAATCTTATTATTTGCTTTAATTATGCAAGCCGTGAAGTAAATACGGAGAGAATAACATCACCCATAACAGCCTTATGTCATTTGAATAAGAAATTATTTCAATGCGAAATTTTCTAATTATTCATCAAGATGGCTTCCGTAATTCGAATGATTAGGAATCATTCGCGAGAGGCTTAGCGAAATGAAGGACATAAACGTAAATTGGATTAATATTATTCGAAATTTAATTATTCTATTGAAAGGAATAATTTTGCTACTTTTATTTGACGGAAAAAAGAAGAGAGAAGAAAACTTTCTGTTTCTCTTTAATAATCTTGAATGACTTCATTAGCGAATCGAGCATGAGATATTCCCGGGTGCTTTTAAAACGTTTTTCGGTTTAATTAACGGTAATTTAAGAAATAACGTTTTCTTCATGGAGATTTGCCTCTTTTAAGAAGTGGAAACTTTTTTTCCATGCGTCTTTTGACATCGATTTGTTCTGAATTTTTTTGTTACTATTTTGTCATTGCCTTGTCTTTCTGGTGTAAAAAGTAATTGAAAAAAGTAAAGATTACTTCGTTTGAAGTTGATTTTTAATTATTTTTTATTTTTTAAAAATATCTAGCATCTGTTAACAATCATTTGATGTTTTGGAGAAGTGGTTTTAGTATTGTTCATGAATTATTTGCACTTTTGAAAAATAGAACGTAAAAAAATTAATTCATTATGAAATTACGTTTTGAAATATTTGATATTACAAAACCAAGAATAAGTGTTGCGAAAAGTTTTTATCTATCTTTAACATCTTCATATAAATTATTTTTATTATTATGTATTCTACTTACAATATCTATAATTTCGCTATAAATGATATTCATTTTCCAAAAATTATAATATGTAAATAAAATTATTCATTTGTTTGAATTTATATAAAATAAATAGTTTTCAGTATTTTATATTTGCTTCAAAAACCGAAAAAAAAAATTTCTAATAGTTAACCCTTATTATATAATTTTAAAAATAACTAATACATAATTTTTTTAATAAATTATGTGTATATATTAAAGGGGACTGTTAATTACGTTTTGAAATATTTGATATTAACAAACGATTTACTGTTATTAAAACTTTAATAAAATTATTAATAATGATATTTTTATTTTTCAAAGCTGAATTAAATTTTTCTAATACAGTTAATCCATATTACATAATTTTTAAAAATAAATTATATATAGTTATTAAAGTTGACAGATTACAAGTAAATAACATATATAACTTTAATATTTAATTATTATTAAATTATCCAATATTATTCATTATGAAGATAATTATTTAGTAAAATTTAAGGAAATGTTTATTTGACTTTTTGAAATAAATTAACTGCAATATAAATAACAAAGAAATTCCATTTTTAAAAATAGATAAAGGGAATTTAAACTCAGCATTAATGCCACTACTGGATTTTGTATTTTAACGTATAATGTTTTTTATTTAAACCATTATTTTAGGATGATAAAAATAATCATGAAATTTATAAGGATAATTTCATATGTAGGGTTACTTGTAAAAATTACTGCAGGATTATTATAATCCATATCAGCAAATTTTAAATATTTATAAAACAACTAAATTAAAAAATTTAGCTTTATAATTGTATAGGCATTTGTAAAACTAATCTTTTGCAATTGAATTTTTTCGTATATATGAGTATTTTGAATTCTTATTATAATATTTAGAATTAAAAAGAAATCTAGAAATAAATATAAATATTATCATGAAGTTAATAAGGATTAAAAAATTACTGAAAAGGTAATATTTTAACTATATAAACAAATTCTAAAAGGTTTTAAAAGCACTAATTAACAAATTTAGCTATACAATTGTGTAGAAATTTGTAAAACAAATATTTTGCAACTGAATATTTTCGTATTCGTATGAATATTTTGAATTCTTATTACAATAATTAGATTTAAAAAGAAATCTAAAAATAAATTTAAAAATTACTATGAAGTTTATATTCATAATTTAATATGTAGTTTTATTTGGAAAAATTACTGAAAGGTTAATTTATAAGTAGATCAATAAATTTTAAAAGTTTATAAAACAACTAAATTAGCAAATTTAGCTTTATAATTATATAGGCATTTGCAAAATAACTCTTTCGAATTGAATTTTCCCTACATATGTATGAGTACTTCAAATTCTTATTATAATACTTAGATTAAAAAAAAACCTAGAAATAAATTAAAAAATAATCATGAAGTTTATAAGGGCATTTTTATTTCATTGGGCTTATTTTTAAAAATTCTGAAAGATTAATATATAACTATATCAACAAATTCTAAAAATTTATAAAACAACTAAATAGACAAATTTAATTTATAGACATTTGTAAAACAAATATTGTGCAATTGAATTGTTTTGCATAAATAGTATGCATGAATATTTTGAATTCTTTTGTAATACTTAGAATTAAAAAGAAATCAATAAATAAAAAATTTAACGAATGTTAATTTTTTAATACAATTTTAACTTTATCTTTATTTTGCAAATATCTTATGAATTATTTATTATTATTAACATGTTTTCTTAAAAGAAATAAAAAATTAATGAAACTTAGAATTTGGTAAATGTAATGTAAAAGAAAATATTAGTTTCATAAATGTACAAATTTCTCAGTTGCTTCTATTTCAGAATAATTTTTATTTGAAACTATTTTTAAGCAGATTACTTATTCTTATTACAAAAAGTATTTTAAACATTGCTTTCTTTGTAATTAATTAACAATGTTCATATGAATTTATCGCACGTATAATCTTTTGTTGTTCCTGAAATTTCTGTATATTCTAGACCTTCTAAAGATAAAGTATACATAAAAATTATTAATCACAAACACATATCTTTCATATACAAGTTCTTCAGTATGTAAAAATGTACAGTTATTTAAAAAGAAGAAATTCTTTTACAAAAGAATTTAAAAATGAAAAATTCTACAGTGGTTTTAAAATGTTCTTTTACAAAGAACATAATTTATTCAAAGCTTTTATTTCTTGAAAAGATACTTCAGTGTTTTTTAAGGATGAATGTTAAAATGCTTAAGTTTATATTTCGGATTTTCATATTAAAAACCGTTCATGGTTTCACAGAATTATTTTTATTTTTAGATGCATTATAAACTAACTTGTATATTTGGTTGCAAAAAGCTAAAAATTAGTCAAAGAAACTCTTAGTAATAAATAAAGGGATTAAATCTAAAACATCAGAAGAAAGTTCTTTAGCTACTGAATTACATTCATTACAAAATTCTAAAATGGAAACTTAAAAAAAAATGTGTAATTTATTTTAAGATATATTTAAAAAGCCTGTAAAAATTTTCTGTACACAATATTTTTGTGTAAAAACGCATATAAAAATATCGTCAAGAATTGGATTTTCAAATGTTTTTTAAAATCTAAAATGAGCTTAAAATGTTTATTTAGCTTTTTTTTAAAGAGCATTTTTTTAGATTTGTTTCTGTGGTTTAATATTTTTTCTACTTTTTTCTAGGGATTTATAAAATTTTGTACTGAAAAGAAATATGCTGTTAAATATTCTATAGTGCAATATGATAAATTAAATATAAAAATTACAAAAGTTGGAAAATATTTGTAACGAAATTGATACGCAAATTTATTGTTTAAAACCAAAAAAAAAAAAAAAAACACTTTTAAAATGTTTTGTAAATTGTGATAAAATAAATATTTGCAATCATGTTTACAGAATGATTATATTTAGCTTGTAATCTTGTACAAACTTGTAGTTTACTTGTAATCTTGTACTGTTATTTGTCGAAAATTAATAGTGTCAAACAATTGTTTGTATAATACTAACTCATATATTATTTTTTTGCAATACATTTTATTATGTATATAAAAAAAAATTATTTGTTGAGAATTTTAAATTCTGTATTTGGTTTCAAAAAGCTAAAAATTAGTGAAAGAGACTTTTATCAGACAAATAATAATAAATAAAGGGATTAAATCTAAAACATCAAAAGAAAGTTCTTAAGATACTGAATTACATTCATTACAAAATTCTAAAATGTGAACTTAAAAAAAAAAATGTGTAATTTATTTTAAGATATAATTGTAAAGCCTGTAATAATTTTCTGCACACAATTTTTTTCTAGTAATATTTTTGTGTAAAAACGCATATAAAAATATCGGCAAGAATTGGATTTTCAAAACTTTTTTTAAAATATGAAATGACCTTGAAATATTTATCTAGATTTTTTTTATGGAGCATTTTTTTTAGGTTTCTTTGTGCGGTTTAATATTTTTATGTTTCCCCCCCCTATTTATAAAGTTTTTCATTAAAAAGAGATATGCTATTAAATATTCTATAAAGCAGCCTGATAAAATAAATATAAAAAATACAAAAGTCGGAAAATATTTGTTTACGGAATTGATATGCAAATTTATTAATTTAAATAAAAAAAAAACTTTTAAAATATTTTGTTGTTGTTGTTGTTGTTGCTTATCCCCTTGATTTAGAATCCTAAACCAAGTCCAGTAGATCATGCTGCATCAATAGATCGTAAACGGTCCTCCCCTCATTCAACAGTTGCCTCACAGAGGCACCAATACAATCTATGAGATGAGAGGGAGATGCGATGGTCGAACAATGACAAAGGGCATATGTCTTCTCGTCTCC